>VOMN01099682.1:0-12433 GCA_014899125.1 Orchestia grillus
GGTCCCAAGGACGTAGATTAAATCTAAGATTTTTATGTACTACAAATCACTGACATTTCCCCTTGAGGTAAAACAGCAGATTTACGTTTTTTGAAGCAAAATTATTATATTTTTAGACTAGTGAATCAATTACGCGAATGACAGCGCGAAAGGATTCTAATGAGCACATTTAATTAGTTCCTAATTTGTTAGCGTACAGGAAAAGCTGCCGAGTATTCAAGTTGGAAGAATTTTGGTTTTCCATTTGCTATAAACTAGACTAAGATCAAAGCGTATGTCTCCAGTATGTCCATCCGACGGACCCATTAACTTTTACCACTCTTGTTCAGTTCTAGCATGCATAACGTAAGGTAGTAGCCTCGTGCGGGACGTAAGTGTAAGGCGAACGGACGAGCGCTTAAGTCACCGTCCGTTTTGTTTTCTTTACAATTTTTTAGGAGAGAGCACATCTTCTTCCGAGAAAGAATTGTTCAACATATTTTTATAGCGAACGTAATCCTCTTGTTACGCTTTCACGATACCTCTTAGCTGAGCATCTGGCGTTGGCTTCAAGATGGCTTGTTTTTGATGCCAGAATTAACAACGGATCGAAGAACTTCCTGGACATCACAGAACCCATTGTACAAGAACAGAACACTAGCATTAGGTGGATTAAACATCAAAGCTACATGAATATGCATTAAAGAATCAGAAATCAGGAATGGTCCTCTAAGAGCTTTGCAAGTGAGAAGAAGGTCACTCGAGGTCATGCCCTCATGAATTGGCTGTGCAACACGGCTGCAACGCAGCTGCAACACGGCTGCAACACGGCTGCAACACGGTTGCAACACGGCTATGGCCCGTGAACCAACGTTTATGAACGGATTTCTGTCTTGAAAATTTGTTGTGCGCTATCGAGGATTTCACAGCAGAGTTTCTTCATGCAATTGAAAATGGTCTGAGAGCATAACATTTCCGCTACATTTCCTTTTGAATCGGAGACGTCAAATCATTAGCGAAAAGTCATGTAGACGAAGAGGGCATATATGACATACCATTATTGTTTTATGTTATTAGCAACCATACACATAAAAGATTGTAAAATGCTGAGCTGTATGAAAAAGCTCTAATACTCCAAAAATTCATGAGCCTTAAACTGCATAGGACGGCTCAAAATGCATGATAATTTTATTTTAGAAGTTTCTTTTGGGAAAATTGGGGCTAAATATGAAAGAGTACTGGCTATATGCTATTGCTTCACAATGAGTAGTCTAAATTACAAACTGCCGTAATTTACTCGCTTAGAATATTAGAATCGTATAATACTGAACAAATGGTCTCACACTGTTGATCCAACAGAGATTCTCCTATACAATAATCACGAAGGTACCGCCCTTTGTTATAGCCGGCACTTCCGGCATGTGTCTACATCTCGCATATTTTACAGTTAGCCCATCGTTCCTCCTGAGCTGAAAATTTCACACAGCGAAGCCGGCATCCTCAATTTTGATGGCATGTCATAGAATACCAGTGTTCCATATTAGCGACAACGCCATCTTGGCAGTCGTAACCTCCAAAAAGCTGAGCGCATCTAGAAACTGGACAATAAATACATGCCTATTAACTTTGATCCCTTTGTTCTAAGCTAGTATATGCTCATATTCATAAAGATAACAATTTGTAAGTTAGGCAATAGTTTGATCTTACGGAAAATCTTTGATACACCTCGAAATATTTAGAATCTCGGCCGCTTGTAAAGTTTAACCTACGCTAACAACCGAAAAAACAGTATGTAATGTAAATACATGGAGTGCGAGGAATATTAGAGGATGTGTTGTTTTCAGTACAATACACTCTCTAATCAATCATACAATTGGTTCTTAACGAAAGATAACCCACTAAAAATAAGATGTTAACTCATGAAATGGAAAGGCATGCAGTCATAGTTGTTTTAACTGCAACTGCAGTATGATGGTTTTAGTCGTTCTGAGTAATGATGGTGGTATCATGCTACCTTCATTTTTCTATTCTTGCCTTGTATAGAGAAAGTATCCAATGGAAGGCCATAAGTATTTCAGCAAGACTTAGCGCTTTCTCACAAAGCCATAGTGACTTCAAAATTGGTTATCAGAGAATTTTTACGATCATGTGATCTCCAATTTCTGGCCACCAAACTCGCTATGTTCAAATTCTATCAACTACTACGTATGTAGCCGTTTTCAAAGGGAAACTAATCGGCATCCTTATAGTACCAAAGCTTCACTGAAGGCCGTCATTGTCCAGGGGATGTCCGAAGTGAATAAGAACCATTTAATTTCAGCTTAACAGCAATTTCGGACTCTCTTCAAAGCAGTCATTGAAGCCAAGATGACTTCATAGAATAATTTGATAAAGTATCATCAAGAACGTTCGTACACATTTGATTTATATATGTTCATTTCTTGCTAAAATTTATTGTTTACACATACTAAAAATGTCCTCAAATAGCTCTTGTACCTTGTTTATGCATACAGAGACTAGTGGAATACGTGACAGTTCATTCTTTCGTGTGGCTTCTACCAGAGTGGAACATCTGCAAGACCAGATGATGTGGTATTTCAGATTTTTATTCCTTCCTTTATCTTAGCTCTTGACAAATTTCAAATTAACCGAAATACAAACATCGGGGACTTAACTAGATCACCCACGCTCTCCGAGTAGGGACAATCTACATGTTGTTAAAAAAATGCATTTGGATAAGTGTAGAGCATAGTCCTGAAACGATATTTACTGTACAGAATCTATGAAAATAATTTTTCAAAAATTGCTATAAAGCAGCCACGAACAACTTTACAGCCTCCTAAACAGAATCAGGGTCTGAAAACAGCTGCCGTAACTTAAGATAGAAGTAAACCGGCAAATTTAATGAGAAGACGGTGACGGAATGGAACGAGAAGCGGGAATTCGCGCAGCAATGATGATGACACTTTGACGATTTCGCGAGGAAACATCGGTACTGATGAGAGAAATAATGCGCTTTAATATTGGTGTATTGATAAAACTCCCCGTGCGTCATGAAGTAAATGAAATAGATACCGGCTCTAAGAGAAGCTGAACATTCGCAAAAGTCTCGTGTTTTTACGTTGAAGACAAATCTGTTCGAATTTGAGGACTGAAAGGAATCTCCTTCCGTAATCATGATGCCGTGAAAGTGGCTTCGCTCCATTTAGGAGGAAAACTGATCCTGCATTCGTAATACATTGAGAATATGTAGCTAACACATGTTTTCTATTAGCACATAATGATTCAAATGAAAGATTAAATAACAACATCAATGTCACCTCATCACCTACAACCTACGAATAGACTCAATAGAATCATATCGTACGTTAAGTATGTATTTATGCTTAATTTTACCTACTTCCCTTAAGTGAGGGTAATACATAGTGATCGTGGTTTTATTCAGTCTCTCGTCATCAGAATATATTGAGACTTTCCAAACCCTTATTCCGGTGAATGCTGTGCGATGCTCTGTGTTCAGTATGCTGTACATTTGTTTGAATACGAATTAACGTGGCTTGATTAGACAGTTTTCATAATGCGTTTTGGTATATCTGAACAGGACTTAGCCTGAAAAGTAACGAGTTCAGTTTCAGACGTTGCCCTGCGTTGTGGAAAGTATCGCCAGGTCTGTCTCGTTTGTACATCGCGAGGCGGTCTTGAAAAATGTGCTCCTGATCAAGCAAAGCCAAGGAAAAAGTGACGGTATTTCCATCGGTCTTTGTAGTTGTCATTTTTTGAATTCGTACCAACTTCACGGGATTGCCTCTCCCTCTACAGGACAGCGAAGGCTAGATTTTGTACGCTGTGGCTAATGCAAGTCGAAAAAAACGTAGCAAAAGTTACCCTTTTGACATGGAGTATTTCATGTGGCTTCGCCTTCGGCCGATATGAATGAAAAATGAGAACCTCACCTGCGGAAATCTCTTGATGTAGTTCGTCTTCGTAATTATACATTTCAGTGTAGTGATGTCGGTATAAATAATATCGCTTTCGCGGGTCCAGATTTTATCGACCTCTCGTACGTGGAACTTTGGAACCAGTATTTTCATGCACATTTGATGGCGTAAAAGTATTAACAAATTTTTTACTTGTTTGGAGCTCCAGTGATGCCATTTTAATCTTCCCAGTCATCAGGGTATAATTTTTACAAGAGCATAAGAATGTGTTGCTCGGTACATCAAGTATGACGGTTACGTGAAACCTTGCTTTAAACCCTAAAAGAATTAACTTTATTTTTCAATGAACGAAATGTTACATACCAGTCGTTCACATTTGTGCACTTGAGTACATTTCCACCCTAATTTTGAACGAAACAATGAGACTTTGTGACTAACCTATTTTCCTTTTGTGAATAACCCTTGCCAGTAGATTCTATAGGGCTAAATTGATGTTTTGTAACTAGTCCGTTACCATGTATCAAAAATTATCAGTGGCTGCAAAATCATTGCTTGGACGACCAGCGCATAACCTTTATTTTCTTGGTTCCAGTCCCGCCCCACCGTCTGACGATCCTCACCGCCGGGGGGGTGGAGGCTGGTCCGGTCGTCGGTCCCGTCGTCGAAGGAGAATCTCTGCGTCTGACGTGCGAAGCCGAAGGCGGCTACCCTGCTCCCACGGTCTCGTGGTGGGAAGGCAACAAACCTTTCGGTGACATCTACAGCACCAACACCGCGTCATACCCTTTCAGACCCACGCAGTCCACTTACCAAAACTCGAAGCAAATATTCGGAGACTTCAGGTCCACTTTCTCGACTGACACTGTAGCATCAGTGTCCTCTAGCCTTTA
This sequence comes from Orchestia grillus, assembly GCA_014899125.1. NCBI lineage: Eukaryota > Metazoa > Arthropoda > Malacostraca > Amphipoda > Talitridae > Orchestia > Orchestia grillus. The sequence goes on from VOMN01099682.1 coordinate 4,808, forward strand.
CGGGGACGGCTTGGAAAGAGTGGACAAAGAGGAGGGTGAAGTGTTTATATCGAGCACGGTTATGGCGAGCACTCATCGAGTGTCGAACACACTTCTGGTAGACCCGATAAGAAGAGACTTCTACAACCTAGTCTTGACGTGCCGTGCTTCCAACACCAACTTGAGTGTCCCTCTCCAGACGTCAGTCACAATCGACATGATGTGTAAGTACCACAACTGGCATGATGCGTAAGATGCATAGGCGTTATGATACGTAAGTACTACAATTGACGTGATGCGTAAGATGTACAGTCGTTATGATACGTAAGTACTACAATTGACGTGATGCGTGAGATGCATAGTCTGGTGATACCTAAGTACCGCAGTCGCCATGGTGCGTAAGTACCGCAGTCGCCATGGTGCGTAAGTACCGCAGTCGCCATGGTGCGTAAGTACCTTAGTCGCCAAGTGCGTAAGTACCGCAGTCGCCATGGTGCATAAGGATTTTGCCACAATCATATGGAGTCGTTTTTAAATTTCTCGAGTGAATTGCGTTACAAGTAAATAAAATTAAACTCTCGCTATGAATTAATGGATCTTCCTGTCTTTGAACTTACGCCCTGTAAAGCCGCGTGTTTGACTTACTTTCAGGCCAAGTGTATACCGAGGCATCTCATGTGAGGCCCTAGAACCACACGGTCCTCAAGTTCATTCCGATGTAATTTCTGATGAAATAGTTCTGTGTTGAAGGCCTCAAAGAATAGCTGCATTCTCTTGCTGGACGTCATAACGGGAAGATCCAAACGTATCGGGGAAAGAGTTGGAGTATAGAAATGAATAAAAGTTGGCTTAGAAATATGTGTGCAGAGACAGTCTGTCCCTATTGAGACTGAGCTTGAATTCTGTGTTAGTGATGATTATTCGATTTATGACTGTTTTAGACGTAGTTTCAAAATTACATGTTGGGATTTCATTTAAATTTTCATTTGAGAGATTGCTCCTGTGTAAAATCGAATCTCTTAGCAAAAATAAGTTCTATTCGAGTTCAAAACGCTTGAACGAGGCTTTATTCGAATACGTCCTGTAGATTTTACTTATCTGCGTTGATTCCGTGCCTGAACACTTCCATTTTTACCCCTAATCTAATTAGAGGACGCTTTTTATTATTGGTTTCATGAGCGATAGCGAATATTCCTTAGAGATTTATTGAGATGTTTTTTCTGGCTAACGGAAATAATCTCTTTTGGAATCATTTTACGTTCTAATTTTCTGTAGAAATCCGTAAGCGAGATAATTTTATCTATTATTTTTTAGTTATTTCATTTCTAAGTTGTCGTTAGTTCTTATGTTTCATAGCGGATCATACGTAAGTGCCAATTAATATTCTAAGCTATCATATTACCGCTCCGATAGGACAATTTGCTCATAAAATATTGAAAACCCTCTATTCCACGCGGAAACCTAGTATTTACGCTAATTTGAACAACACAAGTTCAATACGCAGGAAATGAGATCGTCGGAGTGAGTCCGATTCCCACTTTTAAGCAAGGGAAAATGCACACAAAGCTTTATAGTGGGTCAGAGTTTTTCCTTGGTCTTCGTGCAGCTGTGGTTTCATTAAACTGGGCCCCACGTCCAAGTTCAGCAGTGAAGGTATCTCGCCCAGTCCTGTGCAGTTACCTTTGATCATCTTGCAGTGGATTGAGACATGTTAAGTCTCATGGCAAGTATTAAGGAGAGCTTGCAGGGCTAGTCCAGCACACGCCAGTCTGAGGACGCTCTCGAGCATGTCTGGCTAGCATTACAGCTCCTGAAATGTCATTCCGGCGTCGTGGACATGATCTATGATTTAGCCAAATAATTTATGGCTGTGTGGGCTCAGGCAACCACGTTATTAATGGCAGACTTCTGTCCTCCTGTGGGTCAACACTCGTGCAGTTTGCTGCCCATGTTTGCCCAGGATTTGTTCGTACTAAAGCCACAGGTCTTCCAGATTTTCAATCTGGCTAGAAAGGGTTTACACGCATGTGGCTTTTCTCTAAGACATCGCGAACAGTACGCGAGTATTTGAAAAATAGACGTGCATTTGGCCTGAGGTTCAACACGCTACCTTCCTATCAATTTATGCTTTGACATGAGACTCGGTACACTGCATGGAATATTATCTGGTTATCATTCGATATACGTGTCGAGAATTAATTGTACAGCTAAACCTGTCGTTAAAAAGCTTATTGGATGAAATTGATATCCATTGATGAGAATATTCTGCATGCGACTGTTCTATCCATCATACCGAACATTCCGGCCACTGTAAAACGCATTCATACCAGCAGATTTTGTCCGTTGCCTACAATATCCGTTAATATCAGGAGTCCTTAAATGTGAGATATATGCGGAGCTTAATGATGCCCTCATTTTTCAGCGAGCGTGTTTTGAAGCGCCCTTAGTTCGTTCTAATCTAACCTCAAACGACTTCTACTTGAAAGCAGCAATGAGCGATTTGGTCGTTTGTCCGGCCTTGTGAGAGTGGTGGCGTCCTATTGATGCTCCGGCCTGCTGTGCCTAGTTCCACAAGTGGCCTCGTTATGCAACCGTCGAAAAACATGCGTGAATTGATTAAACTATCACTTCAATCAATAAAGCTTTCNTTCATTTCTGAATTATTGCCCCTTGGTTTGACGTTACCGTCGTGTTCTTCTTTTGTGCAAATTTATAAAAAATTACCATTGTGACAGAGGCAGAGGCCAGTTCGCGCTTCTTCTTTATCTCTGAGTCCACGTAAGGAGGCATAGGATAGGTTAGGCCAATTAGGTTTGTCTATCCTGTGCTACGGGGACTGGTGTACCAAAGAAGGCAATGTTAGGGTCCTTTAGTTCTAGCTAGGCCTTCAGCAGTTCTATCCTTCGTGCCCCCTTTCCTTTTTTAAGCCTTATTCGCTGATGCTTTATGCTCAGCGGACCTTGTATGGGAACGCACCTGTGCATATATTCCACATCTTTTACAGTCCCTACTAAAATATCCCTTCTTTTCTCGCTCTCGAGATTGCATTCCACGGGACTAAAAGCCTGAAATTAATAATAATAAAAATAATAATCATCATCATCTGCGAGTCCGCATCCTCGCGTACCTCGCCACCTTCCACGATGCGCTCGCAATTGCATTGAAGATAACAAGCGCTTCAAGACGCTCCATAAGTCAGCTGACCTGATTTCCCCAATTCTACTGCGTAATCTAGCATTTCTCAAAACAAATGCCGAGCTCTCGCCTGCACGTCATTTTCTGGCTCATTATTTTGGCGAGGCTCCTGCCCTCGAGTTATTGGAGTTCCTTGAAAACACGAGCACCGCGCGGCGGTACTCGGCCTCGCAATCGATGGGCGCCTCCGGGGCAGGGCGTACACCAGAGATGAATTGCAAGCACACGCCTCATCCTGTCGATTCCAAGCGATAGCTCCTCTGTCTCTGCTTGGCCCTTCAGGAGGAGTTACTACGAGTTGTTGGTTATCTGTAGTACATAAATCCTGAAGACTGTCGGCTCGTTCGAATTATTTATGCGAATGAACTGAAGCCTGAATTGAATTGAAATTCGAATCAATATGAAATGTTTATTTCCCTGTTTGAAGTTACAATACGTAATCATGTGGAATTGAGTTCAAGAATTATTACAAGTTGTGGTTATTTTTAAAGTTAATGTAGCCAAAGTAAACACGAAGGAGTCCGAGCATCAGGAAGTGGTGAAATTTATAGTTGACCTCCACGCGTTGTCTTTCTCGACAGAACAGAGATCGTCAGTGAACCGATCGTGAAATGCATGTGAAATTGCTAGAGGCCTGGTAACATTCATTGAACAATTAGCTTTGGAACGCATCGTTTCAAAAACTTTGCCCAGAACTCGTTGAAAACTACAACAGTGAATCGTATAATAATCTGTCCATTACAGTTTACTAACATTGCAGACGATCTACTCGCAGGCTAAAATAAAAATCGAAAGTATATTATGAAGAAAAAAGGATTCTGTATCGACTGACTATCATGGAGAATGGAAAGTTTCTCCTTTTTGTACATAATAACACATCACTTACAAAGACCCCACTACACAAGCCCCGGCTCAGAAATGAGGTGATAGAAACGTTGAGGGTAATAAGGATAATTCTTTGGAAAAGCACAGGCAGCTCGCCACGACCACTCCTCAATTTGCTAGTTTTACTCGAAGATGACATAGACAGTGCAGAGGGATCATCCTGACCTCCAATTTGCCGCTGATTAAAAACCTAACATCAGTCAGGGAAACGCAATCACCCCGAAGAATCGCTCGATGACCTTTCCAAATGTGTTTTCGCTCATGCGTTTTGTTTTAAATGTACCACTTCCGTAGGAGTAAGTAAATTCCGTTGCAATGCAAGGTCAAAATTTATCCGCTACTCTGTACGAGAAGTAATCTTCTTTTCCTATTCTGCTTAGAATCAAATCCTGTACCTTTTGATTATGAAACAATCACGCCAGCACTGCGCTGTGGAGCTCATTGTAAGTTAGCAAACAATAACGTAGCGTCTCGCGCATTGCAGTGTCCCCGTTGTACGTGAAGCTGCTGACGTCACACGAGCCGCTGGTGGTGGGCAGGAGCTACGAGATGGTGTGCCAGGCGGTGGGGGGCAGACCGCCCACCAACCTTCTTTGGTTCCTCGACGATGAGGTCCTCAAGAATTACACGTCCCAGGTGAGCCTCTCTGAGTGGGCTAGAACCTGGGAGGTAATTGTCAATGTGGAAGATTGTCTTGAATAGTCTACTCAACTGATTCTGTGTGTGAATGATGGTCTTGAATAGTCTGCTCAACTGATTCTGTTTGCCAATGACGGTCTTGAATAGTCTGCTCAGCTGATTCTGTTTGCCAATGATGGTCTTGAATAGTCTACTCAACTGATTCTGTGTGTCAATGATGGTCTTGAATAGTCTACTCAACTGATTCTGTTTGCCAATGATGGTCTTGAATAGTCTGCTCAACTGATTCTGTTTGCCAATGATGGTCTTGAATAGTCTGCTCAGCTGATTCTGCATGTGAATCATGGTCTTGAATAGTCTGCTCAACTGATTCTGTGTGTGAATGATGGTCTTGAACAGTTGGCTCCTCTGATTCTGTATGTGAATGATATTCTTGAATAGTCTGCTTAACTGATTCTGCGTGTGAATGATGGTCTTGCTCCTCGAGGCAGCCCCTGTTGACCAAATGCGTCAGCTTGTTCATGAGGATTCCATTCTGTTGATATGTTCAAAAATATGTTTCTCGTGTGGTATTGAATTTGTACATTCTTATCAATTTCTATGAAAATCATCATTCAGGAGGCATAGGATAAGTAATAGTGTTAGGTTTGTCAATCCTATGCTATGGGAACTAGCGTCTCAACGAGGGCACTGTTAGATTACCCAGCTATTGATTGGTCTTCGGGACCTCATGACCACGTTACTTCTTTCGATTTCCACACATTCCTCGCTATCTCTTTTCGCCCGTTTCTTCCTCCTTCATTCTCAGCCCATTGATGCATAGCGTCCATTTTTGTGAACATTTGATGACAGTAATGCCGAATATGAACAACGGCAACATAAGGTCATTTCGATAGATGCGTTATTGATTACACTCTGCCTCTACATTTTTCCGTTGAAATAACTTATGCATAAAATGTAGAAGTGATTTAAAACTGATTTAGTTTTCAACTTAGATTTTCGGTATCTCAGGACTTGTAGCTACACTCCTTACAGAGTAGCATTTATTTCAGTAACTGGACTAAATTTTTATTTCAAATTTTATTTCTGATTTAGATGACCTACTAAGGACTAATTTCTAAAAACTTAGTAAAATTTATCGGGAAAGGAACTATATGCATAGATGGATTAAAATGCCTTTTCTAGGAGCAGGAGGTTCTATATTGGAACACTCCTTGTTTATGGACTCCCTGTTATCCATAGTCCATATAAAATTGTCCCATTGCTTCGCTCGCTCTCTTTCGTTCATATATCTTAAGGACAGGGTGCTTTAAAGTAACTAGTAATCTATCAGAAAATAACCCCTCAGGGGGCATAGGATAGGCCATAGGCAATAGAGGTAGGTTAGTTAGGTTTGTCTATCCTATGCTATGGGGACTAGCGCCCCCAGGGGAGCACCGCTAGGCTACCTCAGCTTTAGATAGGCCTTCGGGACTTCTATCTTTCGTGCCCACTTTGCTTCCTTCCGTTTTCATTCCTTCTTCGCTATTTCTTATTTGTCTTTTCTTCCTCTTCCTTCTTAACTTGCTGTTTCTATGCGCTGGGGATCTTGTGTGGGAACACACCCTGTGCATAGATTCCCCGTTCTCCTGAGTCCATACTAAATGGTCCCTACTCTGTCGATGCGGTATAGCCCTCAAGGCCGGTGCATTGCGTCTAACCCCAATAATAATAATAATAATAATATCAGAAAATAAGGGGTCAACAGAACACGCTGGAGGGAACACCCCAGCGTGAGAATACAATCCCAATATACATATTTGTTGCAATCCTAGTTTAAATTTGATTCACTCCTCTCACTATTCCCGAAACCTCGGTAGCGTCTGTCCCAAAGAAGAGCTTTCGATCAAACACTCCAAATTCTCACCTACAGTAAAACAGCACACACCCTTTCTTCTCAGTCTTCCTCGGGTAATTCGGTATTCTTGGTATGGTGAAATTTAGTATAGCACGAAAGATTTGCTGGCTCTTTTCAGTCATTACTAAATTACTGCAAACTATAGCATATCGCCCTGAATGAACACAGCTACATAAATCTTTCGTATTAACATTTGTGAACTGAAATATATGTGTGTTAGAGGACTTATACAATACTTTGTTGGATCATAGCAGTAATGCGCATATCCAGCACGTTCTTATTTTAGAAAATCAGTTTACAAAAATGTGGTTAATTTAAATTTTAAGGTATGCGTTAGACTTAATATTATTATCGTATGATAAAATCGCTATGAGTAGAGCAAGTGACGCTCATTATCTAGTGGGCAGCCGGAAAAACTTCTCTCAGAGAGCGCCGTGAAAAGAAAGTTTCCTAATGAGCTCCGGCAAAGCAGTGCACAGAAACTTTCACGCGCACGAACTTGCGTTGAAGATCAGCCCAAGTTTTGTCCCTCCTTATGATTGCTTCGGAGATCTCACGAAACTTCACCTTTTGCTATTACTTGTGAAGAGATGGAAGTTGCGCAGTTTATTTATGAGCATCAAAGGCGAATGCGTACTGTAACTGATGGAAGTTTGCGGGATGTTTAGCATTGAAAACATCGAAAAGTTAGCGACAAAATATTATGTTATAGTGTGTTTGAAGCATCGATAATCAGCTCTGCTAGAAAAGCAATGCAATCTCGTCGGGGCTTACGCTGCTATGGTTGCGTGGCAGCCTGGACCGTTCTAGTGGCTCGTGCGGTAATTGCTTCATGCGGGTGCAATCTTTTCCAGCAACAGAGCGAGAAGTATGACTCATTGGAATCAATAAGGAGCCACTACACAAGTTTTAATATTGAATAATTAGGTTTTTTTTTTACCAATTCCCCTCAGGGGGCGTAGGATAGGCCATAGGCAATAAAGGTAGGTTAGTTAGGCTTGCCTATCCTATGCTATGGGGACTAGCGCCCC
>VOMN01099700.1:0-15484 GCA_014899125.1 Orchestia grillus
TACCTGAGTGTAACCTTAAGCCTTTTTTCTTATTAATCATTGATACACTGTAAATTGAATACCTTCATTTCTATATAGGTCGCGCTAGAAGCCTTGTAGCTTATTCGAGCCCATATGTGGTATATATACTGATCCCGGTTCTTCGTCATTCCTCATTTGATTGTAAGTCTGTATCTGATGTAAATTACTTGTGGTAAATAAATGTTTCTAAATGTTCAGATGATGCAAGTACAGATGATGCATGTGCAGATGATGCAAGTACAGATGATGCATGTACAGATGATGCATGTACAGGTAATGGATGTACAGGTGATGCATGTACCGATGATGCATGTACAGACGATGCATGTGCAGATGATGCATGTACTCAAATGGTTGTACACTACCATGCCAAAAGTTTGTTGTACCCTATGAAATTGAAGGTGTAAGGAAAACGGTCAAGCTTGATAGCTTACTGGGCCGCCTGTTACATTTATTCTATTTCATTCTACTTGGCATAGATTCTACAAGATTTTGCAAACAATCTAAACAAATATTTGATCAAAGTACGAGCGAACGCTGAGAAAGATCTTTCATCGAAGAAGGATGAGGTTTTGAGGCTCACAGCTCCCTCTACAGTTGGTCCCACAAATTTTGATAGGGTTCAAATCAGGAGGCTGGACGCCATTCTATGCGAGAAAAGATCCCTCGTAATCCTTGATCCAATCTTGTGCTGCATCAGACCGATGGATGAAAACGTCGTCGACTTGACAAATACCGGAAGTATCCAGAAAATAAAATCCCATAGACAAGTGTATTTGGTCATCTACAATATTAAAAGAATCCTAAGATTTCGTTTTGTTGCTGCGCAAGGTTACAGAATCTATTCACGACCATGTAAAGAGCATACAGATCATCACACTGTTGCGGAAGTCTGCTTCCCGTCTCGCTCTAGCTCAACCATCTTTCTGGAACAATGTGAACCTCGATTTGTCTGTCTATAGTACGTGTTTCCATTGCTCTACAGTCCAGTCCTTGAGGTCTTTTTCAAATTGGAGCCATTTCGTTTGATTTGTTTTTCTGGCCAGTGGTTTCCTGGTGGCGGTGTCACTTCATAGGCCCAATCCCTTTAGTTCTCGACTCATGTACGAGCAGAAATTTTCAAAGAACCTCCGCTGGACATGCTTGTCAACTGCTGAATACTTTTCCGCTGGTTTACTTTCAGTAATCGCGTCAAAAAACGCCTGTCACGAGTATTCAGAATTTTAGCATTGCAACTTTTACAGTATGACTGCATTTTACAATCTTTTCCACGAAGTGGTTGTTTTTTTGCGCAGTTGTAAGTCCTATAGCCATCATTTGAGACACTTCTTTGGCAGATTTCCCAGCCAGGTGTGAACCTATAACCTGTCCTCTGTCAAAGACAGAGGTTTATTTCGTAGGTTTTTTCCAGCAGGATTTTTTATATTTGTTGTCGTGGAGAGAGCAGGTGCAGTACTGACTATCAGTGATGTTGAAGGTAACTATTACCATATTATTTTTTAAAATTTGATATAAGGAAACCTGAAAAAATTGTTTAAAATATGTTTGCAATTTACTCGGGTGAGCAAACTTTTTGGCCAGGTGTTGTATATGATTTCTATTCCCCGATCATTCACTTATGTTGTTAGAATATTTATAAGCCTCAAATTTATCAGGATTCTCTCAAACAAATGTTTGCACCTAATATTCTGCATCGTGAGCTATAGGTATAACAAATAACGGAAAATTCCCTATGTCTTGACGCGTTATTAAACCTTGCTGTTTTTATCCAGTTAATTTATACGAACATACAGGTGTTGAATAACGTTATGAAAACAGCAGCGATGTCAATTGAATAATTCCATAAGCCCTAATGATGTATTTATTTATTACAAATTCATATTGATGATTTATTTTTATTTCACACAGATGCCTTGGTCTTATACATTGATTAAACCTCTTTTCATATCATACTACAGCAGAAAGTAATAACTGACACGTGACCTAACTGATTTAGAAAATTTGCAAATTGTTAGAGTGCTCCAATCGCGGGAGACCCGGTGTCGTGAACCGCTGAATTCTTGTATTCTAGCGAGCTACTATGTCAATGTCCACGATAGCATTAGGGACGAAGGACAAGATATCAAGCAAGAACAGTGATTCTGGAGATGCCTCAAAACTCACAACCGGAAGGACAAAATGACTGACTTGTGTTCACAAGCATTGAAGTTTAAAACCACTGGATAACAGTCGTTGAGGTAACTGCAGAGTTAAATCAATATATGACTGGTTTAGTTTCGACCTGAACGGTTTACAGTGAATTCAATGACGCAGGATATCAGGGTAGAACTGGAATTAGGAACCCTGTCATTCAACAAAGCGCTCAGAAGCTGGACTGGCATAGCGATCACGAGGCACTAAGGAACTTGGGCCGACAAAGGAAAGCAAGTAACATCCTTGGACGAATCCAAGTTTCCCTCTTTCTCCCACTGCAGGAAGAGTCGATGTGTTACTTTTTGAATTTGCCATTTTTCTGACTCGGTTACGTAAGTCTCTCACCTTAGCTCATTTTATAATGCAGTATGATCTGAATAGAGAAATTAAGTTTGATAAATACGTTACCTAAATTAAAATAAACAATCATTATGATTTTGGAAGGAAATTTGTGAACTAAAGACTCACTGAAATTTTAAAACATAATCTCTAATACTTACATTATTTTGGGATTAATATATATACTGGATGGAACCATGTGCTAACAGTATTTTCATCACAGAAAATCTGATAATAGAAGTTGATTTCTTCCGTGACATATAGGCTAAACGAAATCTTTTTTGTGCAGCAATTTGCCTCGAAATACACATGTCCCTCCTGCGTGGACTCGAGGCCACCCCCCAAAACTGCCCTCGATGCAAGTATTCGACTTGTCTACAACGAAACGTGGAATGGCCTCAGACTTCCTGTTATTTTTCCTCAAAGACGCGGGCGGCTTGGCAATAAGATGAGTGAATATTCAACCGTCTTCGCACTTAAAAAAATCTACAACGTCTCGGCCGTCGTCTCACGAAAATCTTCGCATGCATTGAAACAACTTTTCAAGGGCATATCTCTCCCCGCCATGGAAGGTTGGGTGCATTTGTTTTCAGTGTGAATCTGTCGAAGAATGAAAATAAGTTTTTCATAGAATGACATCATTATATATCATAAATATCATGAACAGCATCATAATGTTATTATATGATGCCCGAAAACGGTGCTTCACGTGATAGTTTGAATTAAAAAAAACGGGGAGTCATGTATACGGTACCCTCATACCAGGGACTACTCGTCTTGGATTTGTCATCAATGTTTTATAAAATGCGAGAGACTCGTACATGGTAAGGTAGGTAGGATATATGCTAGTTTCCCCATTTTATTGGCTTTATTATCATATCTGAAAAACGTAATTTATGGTAGCTTCATAAGCTCATTGAAAAAAAGTGATTCTCTTTAAAAAAGAAAATTAGTCTCCTTTTTTGCTGAGTCTAACCCTTCGGACACTGACAGAATAAATTAGCATCATATTTTTGTTGGTTGTAGAGATAAATAAGGCGCAGCTCTTGCCATTAAGCTGCTGACGGTGCGATTTGGCCCTGACGCAGGCATCCCGCTCTCGCTGGCAGCTCTGTAACGTTAGCGTTGTATTACGTCAAAATTGCTGTTGGCGAACAAGTGTGTGAAAACCGGTTATTTTGTTTCATTTTTCATTACCCACATACTAACATATCTCAATTAATAAAAACATTTTTAGATATGGAGACTATCCAGTAAACGTCTTAGCACTCAACCATTATATTTTCAACAGTAAAAATAAATATTTACACACGAGGACTGAATACCATACTTGGCCTAATATAAATCCATTCCTAAAAATCTAATCTTAAACAAACTCAAATCCGAATCATGTTATGGAAGAAAAAAGGATTCACATTGTAGTAAATACAGAGAAATAAAATGTAGCTAACCCTCTCATACAAGGCATTTATTTTCACATACCATTCCTTATAAGTGTTAAAATTGCATTTTAATTTTGTTCAATAACGAGTGAATTTAGTTCTTAGTTAAAAGTACATGACTATCGCAGGTACAGACATACTAGTTTAAAAATAAAATTATTTACTAAAACTGTCGAGTAACATAGCTCTCACCGTCAGTAGAAATCAGTAAAATAATGGAAATAAGGATTCCTGTATGGAAATTGAAGAAGTAAAATGCACACCAAGTGGAAAGCACACCTATCATACCGAAAAATGAACAAAAGAACTTAGGAGCTCAATCTACTTATTACTTCATGCAAAACCTAATTTCGAATTTTAAGGTGAAATATGTAGTGGTGCAGATGAATCTTGATTGTAATAAAAAATTAGCCTCTGTTATACACAGTGCCATCGGGACCGTTGCGAATGCAATAAGCGAATGTCTCACCAACCTAATTTTAGTTGAAGAACGCGGGGGCACCCAAGTCGGCAAGGACTTCCGAGGTAGAAGCAGCTACCAAGCTGCGCAGTTGGCTGCCGCTGGGCTGCTCGGGCCTAAGCCATTCCTGCTCACAAGTTGGTGTACTGGTGTTAATGACTTGAAGTTTGTGAAAATTATTTGTAATTAAATCTTAGCCCTCTAGGGACCACTTGCTTGGTAAATGAACGATATTTTGCTTAAGTGGTCGTTCATACTTTATACACTTTCGTGCATATTCAACCTAGTTTTAAAGGAAACAATAAAAATTTAAGACTAAACAATATAATTTCTCATGCTCTTCAAAAATGGTAGTGGTCCTTACAGGGTTTCAAACCTAATGAATTTGGTTTATTGGAATGCTAACATATATCGAATGCGTCAAAGGATTATGTTGCAGCCATTATTTGGACGTAAAGAATATACTGCATTTTAGAGTGATACTCATCCAAACCTGCAATTCTGCAGATAAGCCAGTCATAGACGTCAATAGAAGAAGATCAAATCTATGCATTCACGAAGAATCTTAAATTATTTTGACCCTCACACAATATACTGGCCCTTCAGACACTATTCTACTTCACTAGTGTACTTTCTAGGAGCTGAGAAAGCTTCAAGTCAACCCAAGTCTGTGTTCATTAATTGAGCACTCGTTATGTTTCTTTACTTCTCATTTAGTACAGCTTATTAAATTCACACTGAATATTGCTGACCACGAACTACTATTCCAAAGTATTAAATATTCGTCTCTTTATTTCCAATAGATTCTCTGGTTGATTTGCCGCTTGTCACCGGGTTCAAAGAAGAAATACGGCAAGAATTTATATTTCATGAAAACACCGTTGAAAAGGTAACTATGGTACATAGAACATAAAATGAAAATAATTCGATTTTCAAAATAGCTCGACTACTTAGGAATTCGTAATTTCATTATAAAAGTTGATTTGAAGGCCAAAGAAAACATACTGTTTTTAAAACTTTACCGAAAACTAGAGCAATTTCTTTGCTCATCTTCAGTAGTGTAGAATAAGATTGAAAAAATAAAAAATTACACGTTGAAAGGACATTGGACACATAATTACTACATTTCCAAAGTACAACTCTTCTACAAACGAGCCAGTAGTGAAAAAACAAAAAACAAATTTAACGTTTGCATTTCACCAGTTTGCGTAAAATTTCGAGTGCCATGGAGCTATTCTCATTGTTGAGAGATAGGCGAAGGTTATGGATGAAAATATTATCTACCAGTTTCAAATCAGTTTGATGATGCTATAACTTTTAAATTCTTCCTAAGTATGGGATAGTGTGATTCTATTACATGATCTGAGATACTGATATTAGGTGAAGAAGCAAGGGGCTTACCAGTACACAACGATATTCCTGTATGCTCAGCAATGCGCGTGTGCAGATGACGTTTGGTCTCGCCGCAATTGGTGGCATTACACTGTCCACACGCATACGACATGGCTTCGCTGAGGAATCAGAACCCGATCTTTTACTTTGAAAAAGCTGCCCAAAGCCTGACTATTTTGAAATAGAATTCTGATATTTAATTGTGGATAATATGAGTTAATTACAATATAAATTTTATGCTTGATATCTTTGTTGACCTCGGAATCAGAATTATAATCCTTGGTTCAAAGACAAATCGGAATTTCCAGAGCCCTTGGCCTCCAATTAGCCAGATTTGGAAATTTGTGGGTAATCATCGAACAAAATATAAATGAGAATAAAATATCACATTTGGAACAGCTGAAAATGCCCATTCAATAAGAATGGACAAACATAAGCTGAAAAAAATAATTGAAAATCTAATGTCAAGCATGCCCAAACCGATTGAAGAAGTCATCAGGAAGACTGTAAATATTAAGCAATTTCCTAATTTTTTGTTTCTGTTTTATTTCTCCTGTTTTTTGATAAAAAAAAATTATCATTGACTGCCAATTCGTATTGCCCCCTCTTCCACTAAATTCCACGAAGGTATCAAACCACAAATATCTTGTTACACGCGTTAATAGTATGTATGTGATGCAATTAATAAACCAGTCTCATCATTCTGGCTTTAACTCTTGTCAAGATTAGTTGTAATGAATATGAACCATAAAATTTAGGACCACTGAAAATGCTGATTATGACAAGAATGGCCAAACATAGCGGGCGAAACAGTTAAAAATCTTATTTTAAGCATGCCTAAACAGATTGAAGATGTCGTAAGGAAGACAGGATGTCACTGTCTATATTGATTTCTTATCTATTGGGCTTCTTTATTATTTCTTTTGTTTTCTGACTAAAAAAATATTAGGGGCAGTCAATGTTTACTTCATCGTCTTGCACTTAACACCATGAAAGTATCAAACAATTCATAATTTAATGAATGCATGAATGATTTGCATGGGAAGCTAACAATATACCAGTCTTAACATTTTGGAGTTAACTGTATCATTTATGCCGTGAAGTCAAGATGATAGAAAAAAAAGGCAGGAACTCCAAGAGAGTGGCGACATTGTTTCCAAATTTAATATGCACTATAAACAAGTATTACCCTCACCATCCCGACGTGGAAATCATTTCCAATTTTTTCCGTACTGCATCAACCAGACGAGCAATGATGTTACGCAATACACATCCCTTCTCAGTAAAATGCTTCAAAGCTCATATGTGCTATTTTTACGGGATAAACGTTCAATTGACTGATATTTGATCTTCATTGTTTTACGTTGATCAATTATTAAAAAGAGACATTAGAATTGTTTGAATCTACACGTGTAATGATTTTCCATACGAGCTTAGAGAGATTAGATCATGCTTAGCGATCTAGTGATCTTTGAATTGATCAGAGCTAATAGAAAATATGATTAATATATTTATTTTGAGAGATGTGTAAATCTTCGTAAATCCTTGTAATACATCTTTGGATATAATCTCTTACGAAGAGAACATACATCAATAAATTATATTCTCTTTCACTTGGCTGGAAAGGATAGTCAACTGAAGGTATGAATTCTTCACAAGTTATACAGTATAATAAGTAAAAATTCTTTAGAGAGCCTGCGATTCTGACAGCATCATGTTAGCATTTGAAAGGAAAGTTATCGTAAAAATACAGAGATTGGAATTTGAATGGGAGTATTCTGAAGTGATCAAATCTATGCCTGAGGTAATACAGGCATGAGTCAAAACCAACACAATATCGTACGGAGGACTTTTGAAACGGATACATGTTGCTGCTCTTGAAGTTGGTTATTAACTAGAAACTTTTCTGAAGTTTGTGAAAGTGTGTCGTAGAATTATATTCGATTAGAGCTGTGGACATTCTTCAGGAATGGAATTTTTTTCCAGCGTTTGATTTCAAGAACATGAACTCTCAGCTAAGATTTCTTTCACCCTTCATGGTTCGTAAAACATTGTTCAATATTGTATTTACCCCGTAATCGTGAATTAAGAAGACCGAATTTTGTGTAGGAAAATATTTATTTTCAGGCCACTGCTCGCCTTCAGAATTTCACGAGCATTGCGAAGCTTGACTACGAGAACGAGCCCATCACCACCGTGGGGGTCCACGTCAGGCTTACCGACTACCCAAACCACATGCGCCTGGTGAGGCATCCTAACGTGGAACTGTTATTGTCTTATATGCATGAATATACGTTCACTATTGACGATCATTTGGTCAATAGCTAAATGGTGAGCAGTAGTGATCAAATTCTATTTCCAACATGTATGACCATTTTCTAATTTTATATTAAAACATTCAGAATGCAATCATACAACGAACCTTACCTCTATACGCCTTTTAGTCCAATTCATTTTAATGCTTTGAGTGAAACTCCTTCTCGTGACGTTCAGTTTTGAATGAAAATGTTTCGCACACCTCAACCTAAAATTCCTCGACACAAAGAGCGGTTTACTCGGGCAGTTTTACCGCGTAGAGAACGTCTCTGCGTCGTACGAGAGCTACCTGCGGCGGGCGGTAGAGTACTTCAGAACGCGTCACCACAACGTTGTGTTCGTCGTCACGTCGGACAACGTCACAGCAACACGAGAACTCTTCGACCGCATCGCGCTGCGGGACGTTTTTATTTCAAAAAGTAAGTTGGCATATCCTGAACTTTGAGTTACTCTTATCTTTTTCAGTCCAATGAAAGTTTTCGCAGATGTTATTATGCTTTACGATGTATCCACCCGGCTACAACAGGTATTTTTGAGGGAACATTTCACAGTCGCTATCCAAGAGGAGAAACACAAAGTGGCACGCTCAAATTTGCTCAAGTTTCGATGCATCGTCAGCCATTAGCCGCACAAATGCAGCTCACTTGAGAAAATTCTGAGGTGCTTCAGTTTATACCCAGAGTTTGGTAGGTCGCCAACTTTTCGATGCTGCAAAAATGAGTGCGCATACACATTCACGAGTTCATAACTAAAAATGTAGCACAATTCAGTTCGTTTGGGAATGCTCATTCAAATATTCACGTCTTCGTGCGCTCTAGCATGTATCAAGTTACAGTGTGTTGTGCTGCCTGTCACGTGCACAGGCCTGCTGCTGTAACGCGGACGTGCGACGTGGCGATTTCTTTGGTGCTATGTGAAAATAAAATCTTCTAGGTCTCCACAAGCGTAATGCATTTTTCTTGGAAAAATGTTTATATTTTCAAGAAATTATGTATTATACATTTAAGTAATTGAATTATTGCTGAATAATTTCTGACGCAAATTAAACAACTGTTGGCGATTGAATAGATTTGCCTGATGGATTTGTCCCGAAGTGCATTAACTCACATAGATAGCTAACGCATTGGTCGAAATGCAAGTTATGCGCGTCTCTGTATTTGTGGACTTTCATTTCCACACTACTGTATCTCAGTGTCGTTCTTCAGTAGAACATGAATTTCGTTTGTTTCACTGTGTCATTAGCTACCCAAAAAAGTTGGTTGCACCCTTGCAAATTGTAAATATAATTTCAACAGTTTTTCTACAGGCGTTCTCAGTACAAACTTGAAAAGAGGAATATGGTATCAATAGTTGTTTACAATATCACTGGTAGACAATACTGCACCTGCTCTCTCCGAGACGTCAAACATGAATTATCCTCCTAGAAAAAATCCTACAAAACACACTTGTCTTTGATAAAGAACAAGTTACGCGTTTGCACCTGGCAAGGAAATCACCCAGATAAGTGTCTCAAACGATGGCCATAGGACTTGCGACTGTATAAAGAACAATTTCTCAACGAAAAAATATGGTGAAGGGCAGGCATTCCAACAAAATAGTGGTAGAGCTAAAATTCTGAATACTCGTGACAGGCGTTTTATGACCCGATTGGTGAAAACAAACCAGCGGGAGAGTGTTCAGCAGGTGACTAGCTTGGCCAACGAAGGTCCTAAGAAAATTTTTGCTTGCACCATGCACCGAGAACTACAGGAAATGAGCTTAAAGAGTTACGCTACCACAGGGAAACCACTGGCTAGTAAAGCTTATCGAACAAAATTGCTAAAATTTGCTAAAGATCGATCACGAAGACTGGATTGTAGAAAAGGGGAATTACGTCCTATAGACAGACGAATCGAGGTTCCCAATGTTCCACAAGGATGAAAAAGTTAGAGTGAGAATGGAAGCAAATGAAAATTAGGGTCCTTCATGCATCGCTCCTGTAGTACAGGCTTTCGGGCAGTGTAATGATCTGGGGGTGATTCACATGGTCGGAATTAGGTTCAGCAACCTTTTGCAGCAACAAAATTATTCCTCAGGATTATTTGAACATCATACGTGACCAAATTCACCCGTTTATCGACTTTTATTTTTTTTCTTCGTGATTTTGGTATTCCACAAAACGACAACGCCTCCCTCTCATGTGGTACAAAATTGATCAAATGATCGCGCGGGATCATTTTCTCACGAACAATGGCCTCCACAGTCTCCTGATTAAAACCCTATCGAAACTTTGAAGAGACCCACTGAAAAAAAGATGCTACGAACTTCAACACCTAATCCTTTTTTCGCTGGAAGATCTTTCTCGACGTCTGTTTGTACTTTGGAAAAATATTCGCTTGAATTGTTTCCAGAATCTTGTTGAATCTATACATAATAAAATGAAAGGTGAAGTCCGTGTAAGAGGTGGTC
Organism: Orchestia grillus; assembly: GCA_014899125.1. Classification (NCBI taxonomy): domain Eukaryota; kingdom Metazoa; phylum Arthropoda; class Malacostraca; order Amphipoda; family Talitridae; genus Orchestia; species Orchestia grillus. Next base: position 10,612 of record VOMN01099700.1, read on the forward strand.
CTATAAACCTTTAAACTTGACTGTTTTCGTTACAGCACAATTCTCCAATGAGAGGCAAACTTTTTGGCCCAGTTAGTGTAATTCGATAGACCACGTTTACTACGAGTACTCACGCGGTGCTGAACACTCCATACGAGTTCTGTACTCCAGCTCAATTATTCATAGGTTTTCACATTTAACTGTGTTTTCACACCTGCACAAAATTGTATTTACGACGGAATAATTGTTTTCTCATCATTGCACGTATCGTTTGATGGGCAGGAACCATCGCCGAGGACATGTGCCTTCTGACTCTCTGTGACCACAACATCATCACCCTCGGGTCCTTCGGATTCTGGATTGGCTACCTCGGTCGCGGCACAACCCTCTATCCGGAATTGCACGACATGAAAGTTGAATACCCGTATTCGAAACCTTTTTACGAGAAGGCTCAGATAGAGCATTTTGTTCCTGTTTTGTTCCAATGATGATTACCCCTCGTGCTGCTTCTTCACTCTGAAAGTTTTCTCATAATTATTATTTTCACTTTATAAAATAGGGATTCTCGCGCCCTAAACGTGACACTTCAAATAAGATCAGAAATTTACCATATTACGATTAAACTATTCTCTTGAGTACAATAATAGTGAGCGTGGTATTCTGTATAGAAAGGATTCTTGATACCATTTTAAAGATTTTTCTGTTGAACGAATGGGCGTGCAGCTGTCATTTTCGACTCACATTCAAACATCGTTCGAAGCATGCCTAATAATTTCTCGTTTAATAAAGGGTTCAAGTAGTGTTATATGTAAAGAAGATACAATAAATATGAGATACATAGTCAAAAGTTCCATCCAAATTGATCAATCTTTGCGTTGCCAGACCCTAGTACAGCATTCCAAAAATTGCCAGCAAAATTCCGACAACTTCCGACATTAATCGGTTTCATCAAAGGTTTTTTCTTGGTGTGCTAGAACGGAATCCTGTGTTCCCAAAAAATGTTCGAATTGTGTTTTGCAAATATTTGTCCCAACCGCTCCTAAGCCATTTGAAGTTCAGATCGAGTCACTCGAGGGTTCTAATTTACTTTACGGACTACAGGAAGCTCTCGACATTTACGAGAGATGATGACTTAACGTAAATCGTAACACTGGTGATACAGACGTAAAGATTAAGATAAAGTTACAGGATTATGTGCAGTAAGAAAACCGGGGTTCCAGCATCAAACTTCGTTAAGTTGGATGAAATTATCTTCTGCTATTTCACAGTATTGCAAGGAAATTATAAACTCAAAACATTTCAATGATGACAATGGGATGTGATAGGTGAAAAATTTGAAGAAAAATGGCCCAGCTGCAGAATAATATTAAAATAACTATTACAGACGGAACATGTACATGCATATCTTGTACAATTTGTTTGTAGAGTAATTATGCAACTGAAAATTGAGAACTGACGACGAAACCTAATTGAATTCATTGAACTTTTTCTGAATGAAACTAAAGAGTCCGTCTAGGGCTATGCAGAAAATATATTTGATACTTGAACTTCAAAATATATTTGAACTTCGGCAGACCCTTGCATTAGGGTCTTGTCTACACGCAAGCTAATTCTCTTTACTCTAGCAAGTTGAATACGTTTCTTCAATAGTGGTAATAGCTACATTGGTATCGTTGTCATCTAATACATGATTGTAATCCATTAATACGTAATGCTAAGTATTACTTCAATTTCGGAAACTTGCAGAATAGAGGACAGTAAATAGAGACGTAAAATGTGAGTTATTTTCGTTAAATTTGAAATAGAAGTGCGAAATCAATTTTGTTTAAATTAGGATTCGCGAGAGTCGATGCCCGTAAGATAGAAGAGCTGCCTTAATATGCCACGGTTTGAAATTTTACACCGACTCCCCGAACCTCATAGACTTGCAGTGGACCTATATGACGTACACTGGTGAATCGTGTTACCAATGGTTGAGATTGGGATTTTTACCACAGATGAAACTTTTCTCTATCCAAACCACTCTTAAGCAACAGAAAAATTGCTTCTTTCGTCCATTCTGCCAGTTCTTCAGAACTCGCCAAATTAGAATTGGAGTATTGAACGTTGTCCATCTTCTCGTTTAGATTAGATTACAGGTTAGTTCCCCTTCTCTTGCAGCTCTCAGAGCTTGACTGAGGTCCAACCTTATACGTGGGTAAGTTAGATTTATTTTTATAGAAGGTCCCGTAGCATTCCTGCCACATGAATCATTTTTGAATATGTTAGAGGACCATTTATTATCGATTTAAAACAAATTTAGTGTGCGTGCTGGATACCCTTTGAGGCACTCATGTAAGGCTGTTTCGATAACAAATCAAAGCCTTACTATTCGGGCATTATAACTCCGATGTAGAAGTTAGGGAATAAAATTACATAAGATATTCAATTTTCGATTGCTTTGCTGTTGTGTAACTGCGCAAAATAGACCTTTGACAATGTATTCGATTTTTATTTCACCCACTCTATCTCGTCGGTTAGGAAATGCATCATCTGAGGGAGTTGCAAAAAAAGTAAGCTCGGCTGCTCATTCATGATGTATTTCAAATGATTACTAGCGCCGTATTTAAAAATGACTGAAATTCTGTAAATGTGCAGAACAATCGCGACTCATCTCAATACTGTCCAGACAAATTTATCCGAAAATATGTATTTCAATCACATTTCGTTGTCGTCGAATAGAAACTAAAGTACTACAAGTTTAAAATCGAAAATTATTTGCCTTTTTTCATTTAACTAGGTATAGGATATTTCGACGCCTGTGTCGGTAAAATCTGTAGAATTTCAAGAAATGTTTTATGAATTATGCGCTAAATTTTGAAGATGAATATCACCATTAATATTCACTTGTGGAAGAGCCCCGCCAGAAATAGCGGGACAAATCATGATAATTTCTTAAGATGCCCTCTACTTTACGGTAACCATAATATGAAATATTATTTTCAGTATCACTGATACAGACTGTCTTACCTGACAGTCTCGCAATTAGTCTAGGAATACGAACCCGGTAATTTTCACCCAGCTAAATCCTTAAGACCGTGACATAGAGACAGACGGACAGAAGGACCAACCAAGCAAGCAACACTGGGCTATTATCATACATACAATGGGATTACATTTTATAGTTATTATGAGGACAGCAGTTACTCCGAAAGCAATATTCACAATACTTTACGTATTATCATATTTATTAAAATATCAATATCACTCCTGTCAAACCACCTTGCCTCTCGATGCATATGACCAGGCAGCGTTGGTTATCTATAATAAAGAAATATTAAAGAAAGAAAAAACTATAGATGAAGTGCCAAAGGGATCCCGCAGCACCAAACTTCCCTACAAGACACAAAAATTGAAAAAGATAAGGCTTCCTCAGCTACAAAACCTTGTTCTCGAGTGCCTATTCCAACATGTGTTGTTGAAGTGGCGAAGAGTACCAAACTGAGGTCAGTTAATTTGCCAAAGAACACTGACGAGTACACACTATCAGGACACCTCATGGAGGGGCTACTGAAGACCCCCACATCTCCCTGAGGATCCCCACCCCCCCCGAAACCCTCAAGGTTCCATCCCCCTCCGCAAGGCTCCTTCTTCCTCTGACGGGTGTTGAGTCGACCGAGTAAATTTGACATTCCAAGGTATGATTATGGAAGGTAGTTTATTCAAAGACTACATGAAAAAATTCTCTGTCTCGAATTTGTCCTTATTAAAGTTTGTGAGTTCAAAGAACTTAATATTCCAGAAGTATGAAATGCGTTGTATTTATAGATCTTTGTATGTTAAAGAATAAAAACAAACTTCATGAAAAATAAGAAAATTTTTATATCTTCACGAAGCTTCAAGAAAAATTACTAGCACCACTTGGTGTCAGATGCAGGCAACCAAAGAGAAGAATTTCTCATGACTGACTCGATATAACAAAAGTTCAATTAATCCATTAATACCAATCATCCATTTTTTTAAACACTGAGTTGTAATGATGTCGAATATGACCAGCGCTGACAAAAAGTAATGGACTTATTTGTTTTATTGATTGTACCGTACCATTATATTCTTCTGATGAAATAATTCATGCATGAAATGCAAGAACGATATACAACAAATTCATTTTTTAATTCAGATTTGCGGTTTTTCACAACTTCTACCTGTATCCTCTTTAAGTGGTTAATTAGGTTAAATTTCTAAATATGTTAGCACTAATCAATAAAACTTCCCAGTTAATCAAGTCAGAGTTTGATGTAAAAATGAACATTCGTTAGTTTAAAAACAAACTGAAGTCCCAGGAATTTTTGAGTTGGAGCTCCTTCCCGAATAGAGCTGGAGCAAATTTGCTCCATCCGGCTAGGTAAACGTAATGCCCCTAGAACATCTCCGTTCAACAATGTTTAAAGGCAACCCGTGCGCTCCTTGCCCCCACGCGGGTCCATGCCGTTCAACTCTTAGGAGGCTCCTTAGAGACCTGCGGAGTAGCGCATCTTCACGATCGGTGGGATATCAAAACCACTCAATGAAGAATAGAATTAATAGTGTTGACCAGCATCGAAAAGTAAGAGGTCTAGCAGACAATTGTTCCCAGATAAGCCCACTCGAGCAAACTTGGATAGCGACTGATAAAGACCTAAGAGAAATTTGAGAAGCAGCGCAATTGACGTTCGGCTCAACGAACATTGCTCGTGTTCGTAGCTTTCGAGCAACGTTCACTGAATGTAGCTTTCCGTAAGCACGAGCAAGGTAAGCACCTTGGAGGAAGGCTAAGGCTGCTGGTGAAGAGTATGTCTCCAACAAAGTTCGGTGTTGACTGCCGTGGCGTTCGGTGTTGACTGCCGTCGCGGATGGTCGATTGAAGCGTCGCTCC
>VOMN01099704.1:0-17804 GCA_014899125.1 Orchestia grillus
AAAAACACAAGGCACAGCAAGGGTACACGTAGTGAAATGGGTGCATGGTTTTTATTTTCAAATTTTCATGAAGTTCATGCATTATGGTCGTGTTATGTAATGTGACTTACATGTTTAGCCTTTCGATACCTGATATACGTTTTTCACGAGGAAATAATTTGAACACTTCAGGCCTGTAGTAAAGTATTAACGAGTCTTCAGCAAATTCTAAATGAAAATCCGGAAGTATTTGGTGGGAGCCCACGAGTATCGCTTGGACAGAGAGGTGCCTCGTTTACAGTCAAAATTTTCGTGTAAATCAAAAAATTTATTTGGGACGTATTACCTCAACGGTAGCAAAACTTTCAGACAACCGGAAATTTAGCGCTTCAGTGCTATGTAGCGTGAGAATAAACAAGACAGGTCCCAACTCTTTGCTTCTGTCAACCAGGGTTTTCAAGAGACTTAGTGATCGATCACTTGTTCCGAATTGAATAATTGTCAACGTATCATAGGTTATCTGAAAAAATGTTTCCCATACGGCACTGTCCTCTATTTCGTACAATTGACTATGTACTCGCATGTACAATCGTACGTATAGATATAAATGTACGTTTCGCAACCCTGTCTGTAAAACAACTCAATATTGCCAACCTCGGGCCAAATTAGGTTGCATATTTTGTCGAGTTCAGATGAGTATTAGTTATTCGTTTCACACTTTCCCAACTTTTTTCCCGTTCTTGCATTTCTGCTCAACGCTCGAAGAAAATAGAGCGAAATTATCAATTAAACGGCGACATTCCGTGTTTTTTCTTAAAGACATTCGGTGTGCTCGAGCCATGGAGGAAGCGTCATTTCACTTTCCGACTGAATTTCTTCATGAGCTGCTTCTGTTACAATAAAGTTCGACTCGACTGCGGCCGTTATTTTATCAAATTGATATTTTTACATCCTTGTTGAACCGAGGTTTGATAGCGTAATCTGGATGAGGTGGGAAATGTTTGTTTCAAACTTATTCGTCTACTGTATGAACCAGTGTATTCAAGGATTTCGGAACAGTACAGAAAAAAATTCAAACTTTTCCCCTATATAGTATTATCCAAAGATCTCTGGGAGTAAAAAATATGAAACTAGTTCATGCCTGAAATCACTTGGATGGGAGTGGGGAATACAACAAGTACAAAAAATGAGAGGTCCATGCCGGAGTGCCCACGGCTTCGGGCTCTGTCTTTTAAGAGAACAACCTTCCTACAGCAAGGCGTCCTCCTCCAGCAAAGCGGCGTCATATCTTCTCTGCCTCATCCCACTTGTGATATGATTCGTTCCCAGGCTCCAGATTTCAAAGTATTTACCCCTGAATTACCGCTCAACACTTGAAAACGCCGTCCTTGTCAAGCTGCAGTTCCTCGTTGTCAAGCTGCAACGACCGCTCGTTGCTTCGAAGAACAAAAAACGTACAACAATGAAGCAGTATTTTTCCTGCCGATCAAACACTTTCACTCCAAAATCGCGAAGTTTGAATGCCGGAAAACGTGCATTAGAATTTCGTCACCTCGTCCCTTGCATCGTTCGGTTCAGCCTTGGTATTCGATTTCAATAGTGAATCATAACCTGGCAGACATTCGCACGACGATCGTTCGGCCATTCAAAGAAAATTCAGGAAGACTGAACGGGGATCCTATGGACTCGATACGACTACAAATTGCATCGTGGATTCCCGGTTGTGTGCATTCGCTCGAGATGGAATGAGGCTTGGAATGGTCATCTGGAATGCAAAGAAGGAATATTGACGATTCGTCGTACGAGCTTCCAGCTAATGCCCTATGCGTAAAGGTGGCTTAATGGTAACTGGGTTTCAGTGGAACGAACGAGTTCCAAGCGCAATTTTACCTCCATTCCCGGAAGCATATTTGCCAAAATTTAAGGAGTAAACGTTAAGTACCTTCCTTTGAGAGCATGGGTTGTACTCCTATTTACCTATTCCCAATCTTGTAGACAATGACGTCTATGAGGGTGAATTTGAGCGTTCGGAATTTTCAGTAAATGCTCACTTATCTTCAGACTGTATGCAAAAACTTTAAAAAAAGGAAACATTTAATTCTGTGCCCGGAAAGCTAAAGAAGAAATCTGCAAGAGAATCATCGACCAACAGCAACTCGAGCCTGCCAGAGTCGCCCTGCGTCTAATGCCTTGTCTTAAATTTTGGAATGTGGCTCGTGAATTGCGTTCAATTATTCAGGAGGTTTGGCTGGGTAGGAGCTCTGAATATTGCAGTGTTTTGGGCAGAGGTCTCTGTGAGCAGAGTTAACTCTCGTCTTGTGATGTCAACTTCGTATAATCTAAGATAATGCTCCGGTATTGCGTAACTTGTGTTGTGTGTATGGATTAAGAGTTATTAAATTTGTCTAACGTGTGTTATGAAGATGCTCTCATCTTTCTCACCCGTCAATTAGGCAGAGATCTAAGCTGTTGCTTGGAAAACTAATATTTAAGTAGTTTCTGAACGAGAATCTTAGTAGAAATGGATTGTAGCGTCAAATCTCAACAACCAGAAGTCTGTTAACTATACTGACGCAAAATTTATTTATGTGGCAAATGCATGAATACTCTAAAATTTCTGTTTATGGTTACACGGACATTTCTTAATTAACCCAATAGACCTGGTGTGATTCTTACGTTACCCGTACATTTAAGTTTTAAATCACTTTAACATTTCTTTAATTAACAAGCCAAACTTCAACTTTCAGTATCTGGTAACGAACGTGACGGCTAAAGCCCTGTTACACTTAACCTATTCATATTTTTTTAATTCAAACATGCATTCAAATACAAAAGCACCAAAAAAATGTTAGTTTACTGCTTAAGATGAATTCAGGGAACGAAGGTCGATCACGAACCCTCGGACGATTTCCATCGAATTAAGTCGATGATGGACGGTTTGTTTGAACTCAGGCCACGTGACTACTGTGATCGACATCGAAACATCGCCTACCACTCCAGCTCTTGCCTGCTTTAAGGCTTTTCTCGCGGTAACAGTTCTTCTGTCGATCTCAATGATTTTCCCCGGCAAAATTTTGAAGCAAGCCTGAGCTCCTGTCTTCTCTGGCGAGCCTGACGTGGGCTCCTGAGAGGGTCTCGCTCCTCATGTCAGGAGATTGCGCGCCGAGTTTGGCGTTCGACCGAAAATACAATTTCTGCGAAGTAACAAAATTTGAATTGGGCGTTCTTTGACGTAATACAGTGTCTTTTAAGAGACATCCGACGATGATAAACTGGCCTGATGCTGAAGAAGTATTTTATATCGAGATTTTAAAGACGCTGTATGTTGGTGTACGAAGGATTGATGTCAGTAGATTTTGGTTCTTGCGTTTCAAAGTCTCGTCAGGTTTTATCATTTTATAATATATTTTCTCTGGAGTGTAAATTTTCCCTAGATATATTTCCTTGTACGTCACCGATATGTCTCGAGAATCGCTTCAATTATCCAATGAAATCCTAATTTCCTACGATGATGTAAAAACGTATGAGATTTAATTTGCGCTAACTTGTTAAAGCTCATTTTTAGAGAACTTTTCATCACGACTTTACAGGTTACAATAACCTGACCTGTCATAGCAAGCAACAGAGTGTACACCATTTCCCTCTTTTCAAAATTTGAAGTTCCTATAGCGAAGCAGCGCATAATTTCATTTCCACCGATAGAGCGATTTTACTGGCGGGAACATGCAGTCCAGCAGATCTGGCCGATAACTCCATCTTTAATGGCAATAAAAGTGGACAAACTTCGCCCATGGCTCCGCATTTTTTGTGGTGTGGCGTGAGGCGCTCGCTTGGTCTTGGCCAACCGTGTCAGCAACGCGTCGTCCGCGAGTCTTTTCGTGTCACACAGAAAACATGCTTTGCTTGATCGGATTATGTTCTTTCACCGCAAACTCGGGGGCACGCTTTCCCCTTTGATCTCTGCTCCCTATAAGGTTCGTACTTGCGTATGTAGCAAGTCTTTGAGCTAGAATAACGTCTCCGATTTTAAATGCTTTCCATTGAAGATTTTAAAATTTGCCGGCAGTAGTCATCCTCGAGTGGCACTTAAACGCAATTGCATTTCAGACTACACAACACTTCGACCTTTGATGTTCAAGTACGAGTATGTCTAGGACTGCAATTTTGCTGCAACATACACTTGCACGATTCATACGGAAAAAGCTTTCGTGAATAAAACACAAAAATTTGTACCTGTTTCTAGCTCCTGATGTACGAACGGTGACATTGTTTCAATATTTTGCTAAGAAAACTTTTTAAGTATTTTTGTCTTAGTCTACTTTGATATAATCTCGGCTAAAAATTTAAAATATTTCAAATGCAACCGCTCGATTACTAGTCGCTCTGAAGAAGCAGCGGACTTCTAATCGCTCGATTTCTGCTCACTCGTATCTATGCGAGTGAAAAATGAGACGCTATCTGTTTCAATGTCAAGCTGCCTTTCTCTTTACGAAATTACAAAAAATGGTCTCGGAAAAGCACAGACATACCATGTTTGCCAGTATTGACCGACAAGAGTGATTACAATTCATTTATAAAACAGAGCATGAGCAATAGTCCAGTTTATACGCCCTGTTAATTCTGTCTTTGTGTGGTCCTTGTACTGAAGTTATTTATGGCTTTTACATTCCTCCATCAGTCCATTAATTCATTTTATAGACAGCTCATCGATGAGAGTTGTTAATGGCCACGTCTACCGCGGTACTCTACGCTGTTCTACTTCCTAGGTTCTGAAGAATGAGGAAATACCGTGCAATATTTAGCGAGCCTCTCAGAAAATGGCGATTTCCGCTGGTGCAAGGGCCTCGTCGATAGTGCCCCGCGCAAAGAGCTATTGGGTGAATCATTATTTTAATGGCATCGCCGACATACCGAAGACCATCACTGAAATTTTACCGAGTTTCTTTTAGCCTTTGCTACGGTGAACAAAAACTTGAGTGATGAGAGCCCTCCGTTTACAGATGCATAAAGAATAAAGTTTTTTAAGCAGACTCACTGATGCAGTGATGGTCGATAGAGATAAGCAGGAGCACCTCCTGGGTTATGTGCTCCATGCAATCATTCCGCTTCATGCGTAGTGTTTGTGCTCAGCTCGGCAGATATTCCATGCTTTGATGCGGCAAATTAGTGCCGACGGTAGGTTCAAAACGAAAGAGATAATTCAATAATGACTTCGCTCGTTGAAGGATTATGACCCCGTTGCTATCACTCTTACAATCAGTTCCACCTCCTATAAACGAATACATTGACTTCAGATTGATATTCAGGCTTAAGTTTACTTTAAGCCCATCCACTATATCAGGCTTGGCAGCGTCCGACTTCGCTGCCTCCATTGAAGAATTAGTTCAGTTTACATATGTGCTCAACTCACTTGATTGTTGACCCTGCAACGACTGAATCATTCTCGACTACATTTAGCTTCGGGCTAAAGACTTGCTGCAGCCTTGTGAATTGGGTGCACATGTAGCACTGGTGCTAGGGTGAACCCGTTGCAGCATCTCGCACATTTTTGCGCACACTCGATGGTAATAATACCGTTTAAGAACGGTGGCAACAGAAGGTACCGGCAGTAGATATTTTTTTATTACAAAGTTTCTCAATACTTTTTATTTAGAAAATTTAGACATGAGATCAGTAATATAAAACCAATTTATATCTTACTTTTGATTTTTAGCATCTCATGATTTTTTGCCCGCGCCGCCTACGGAGTCACTTTTATTTCGGTAAGTGGACAATAGTTTTCTTTCAAATTTCATATCTGATGGGAATGATCTTCTAAAGAATAATTTATAAAAAATTACCGAGATTTATTGAGAAATGAACTTTATGCATTAACTGGTTGAAGAAGAAAATTTAACATGTATATTTTTAGTGAATTTCAGGCTTTTCCCGCCACAAGCGGAACAGCTTCTAGCAGTTGGGAAACTTTTCTTTCGACAGCGTTCGCATAGAAAATTCCGAAAAATCGTTCAAATCTTTAGTTCAAAAATTTTCACGTCAGAACTGGGGTAACCCTCTTGACTTTTGTATTTTTAACGTCATTGCTCCTAAAGTTTCAGAACGTATCGCAAAAATATGAATTGTAAAATTCTGGCCATCTTACCTTGGTAATCACAAAACCTGCAGATTGTAAAACTTCCAAAAATGTTGGCGGCACATTCGCCATAATTTTTTTGTGTACCACTGCGATGGAAATACTGAAGTGTTTCTGAAACGAAGTGCATTAGAGAGCCACAAACAACTCGTGGTTACATGGAAAGCTCCTACAAACACAGGGGGCAGCCCGCCCATCTGGCAAGTCCGAGCCATCCCGCGTTCGGCTCGAAGTCGAAAAGAAAGTCGCCTAATCGATGCGACGTCCAGTCTCGTATCCACGGTCGACGTTTGTGTGGCGTACGGCCGACTGCTGAACTTTTACCGTTCGTCTAAACGAGATTTAAAGGCCCTTTGAAGGACATTTTTCAGTCTCTTGAAGTTCATCGCTTGGGTTATTCGATACAAAACGACCGGGGAATTTTTGCCTGAATCGGTCTCTGATGCAGAGTTGCATTCCGCTGGGTTTTGATGGAAGCAAGGTATTCGTACCCGCAGTTTTATATCAGCGATAAAGAACATTCGCCGAAACATCAATGAAATTCCTCGTATGTCATGAGCAGTGAATATTTCGCTAGTGCATGGGTCTCAAGTAGTTCTATCATGCACGGTTCACATTGTTGGTGATGAAATAACAGCCTTTATCTCATTCCCTATCGGTAAAAGAGAGTTATGCTTCTCCTTTCGACAGTTCAAGTGACGAACCTATATTTATGGTCTAAAATTTATTCCCACGCGCTGTCCCCGTATTAATCATCACCGCTGACAAATTCAGAGCCCCAGTGATAAAATTGTACATCGTTATTTCTTTTCCTTCATTGCGCGCTCAATTCATAACTTGAGAAATGATGGCAGTTTGCAACCTGTGGTTTGGGTCGAGGCGGGCCGTGCTTGGTGTCGTTTGCACCGCAAATGCACCCGGCCGTCGCCGCACCAACCGGACTAATTCTGCGCGCACCAAGGAAAAATAGCGTACGAAAAATTGTTCCAAAGCCTAGCTTTAAAACGTCACGGAGCTGTTCACACCCCAATCTAGTTGTGAGGTGCAGCTGCTAAAATTCACTGCGAAGATTCCGACGCTAAATTCGAGGAAGCCACAGACTTAGCGTTTTGTAGATCATATGTACGATGCAAGATTTGACGGGCACAGAATCTAAGCACGTACAGTCTCTCATGGCTACGTCGAACAGCGTTCAGGTTCTAGCGGCTTCAAATCGAAGACATGAACTTTTTTTAGAATGAAAGGGAAGTTCCAATGTACTTTTTGGTGGAACATTAGCACTTTCTTTGTGTTCTAAGCTTTTCTGCCGCCGCTTATATTTTTTATATACTGTATTCACAACGATTAGTAATAGTTTGCATGCTTGATATAGAAAAAATCAGAGGCATCCGCATTTGAAAAATGTATAAAAACTAGACGAATCAAGGAGTTGGAAAAAGGGAACGCACCCATGCTCTGTACCACTACTGGTGACGGAATTGGCGCAGTTAAATATGTCAAAGACGATGTACGATTTATTTTCAGCAAATTTAGATACTGATATCTGCAGCACAAAAATAATCAAAACGAAGATACACGCTAGCTTCACTCGGCACCCACCATTCACAACAAATATACACACACACACACCTCACCCGGCACCCATCAATCACCACGAAGATACACACGTGCCTCACCTGGCACCCACCAATCACATCTAAGATACACACCTCACCCAGCACCCAACGATGACGGGAAACACGTCAGTAAGCTGTGCTCAGAGATGCACGATATCTAAGGTCACCACCTCTCTCCTTATTGTACACACCTGCACACATTATTGATCCCATGAACATAATTCAGCTCCCTCGTCCCATCTCACCCCATCTCACCCCTCGCCCATTGCTTGCTCTTCAGCCCCCTTCTCACCGTTCCCCCCTTGGGGTCGCTACGTGCTCTAACGTTGGTTTCCATTCGTACATTTTTTCGCTGAAAGTTTTTCCTCAGAAGGTCGGCCTGAAAATATCATTAAGCTAATTTTGAGGAAGAAAAGAAATCCACTTTAAATCTTACTGCTGTTTTTCGTGTGTACTTCTGAGACTAGCATTGACAGTTGTACATAAGTTTGAACTCTTTGCTTCGTTTCTTTGGTTACCTGAAGTTCTTGCACGTGAAAAATTAAACAAATATTTATATATAAAGCGTCAACTTCAGTATCAATATGAATTATCGAATTCACATAGTTTTGATTTAGAGCAGAGCATGGAGCTGATGGACTGCAATGTCTCCCTAGCGTAAAATTTGACTTCCCAGTCACGTTTTTTGGCTGTAATTGATATTTAAAAACGGAAGGTCTTATCAAACTTCATCTTGCAAAAACTCAAGGATTAATTATTTATTCACTAAAACTTGGATATCATTTCGTTTGCTCGATTTTCTTTAGATAATTTCAGTATACTGCACCTGTATTTACCGAGTGAACGACTTCGGGAATGATGACGTATGGCTTCCAAGTTTCTAGCACTCTATTTTCATTGACTTTTGAAATAATATCTCACACGAAAGTGAGCGTCCAATTAATAACTGCATTCGAGGTCTTACGTGGCTATCAAAGTATGAAACCCTTGTGTAGTTTCAGCAGTCGTGTCGCATGAAATTTAAAATTTTCTACCGCTCGTGAATAATCTCACATTGCTCTCCTTCGACGCCTGTTTTTCGCTGCCGAACGTTTCGACCCTCCTCAAACTAGGCATCTCATTTTTCACGAAGTTTAGGAAACTTTTAATGGTGCACATAATTCCCAACAAACACAACGCGGTGTTCCAGCGCCAAGCATCGGCTTGAAAATCTTCGTTTCTTGAAGTTTGCTGGCCCTCAGCCCCACCGTCCGACCGGACGAGCGTGAACCTCCTTCTCGAACTTGGAGCACAGTTTATATGGAGGTGCCGAGTTTCAAAGTTTAATTACAGACGTTTGAGACCTCAGGTGAAGTGGAAACATCTGCCGCATTAGTGCGTGTGTGACCACAGTTAGTCTCGATGACCTCTTCATTTTTTGCCGTTTTTTGGGTCATTTAATGCACTTCTTGCATTTAAATTAATGGATCCTCATTCTGTCATGTTTTAAAAGATAAAGAGTTAAATGCCATATGTTTTCATTAAAATCATTGTCATTTTACTAGACCTTTGCTTGAAATTTAGAGGTTTGAGAATTTTCAGGAAGGCAGAAATATTTCACGTCCCTTGAACCTCGAATTTGATTTTTTCCCTTGAAGTTTGCGTCTGCCACTTCAGGAAGCATAGGATAGGCCACAGGCAATAGGGTTAGGTTACTAAGTTCGTCTATCCTACGCTGTGGGGACTGGTGACCCCAGGGGAACACTGTTAAGTTACCTCAGCTATAGATAGGTCTTCGGGACTTCTACATTTCTTGTCCCCTTCTCCTCTTTCAATTTCCATACCTACTTAGCTATCTGTTATTTGCCTTTTCTTCCTCTTTCTTAACTTACTGTCTCTATCTTGTGTGGGAACACACCTGTGCATAGATTCCACGTTTTCTAAAGTTCATACTGAATGGTCCCTTCTTTTCGCTCTCTTGAGGTTGCTGTGGCGTGGCTAGGAAACTTTACACTAACTAATACTAATAATAATAGTTTGCAGCAGCATTTCTGGAAATCTTTTTAAATTAATTTCAACTTCTAGAAAGTTTTGTCATGAATTCGTTCCCCAGACCTGGATAGTAAACGTGCAGTAGAACAGTTGAGCGCTAACATGATACTTGTGTATATTCCCGTCATAAAAAACAGACTGCTAAAGTCAAGCACAGCAAAGACTGTATAAAGAGATCACGGCGATCCTAACGACAATTTGCATTCTATGTTCGGATCTCTTCATGGGTAAGTTTTCCACGAAATAGTCCCATACAATTCCTACGGACAGTGTCAATTGCATTTCGAAGCTACGTTTCTTTGGAGTCATCCAATTTGTTCGGATTAATTGGAGAACACTCGAAGCCGTTCGGATTATGGGTCTCCAATCCATGTTATAAATGGCCCTTCTCTATTTGTGTTATTTATGGTTCTTTTCTATAAATGGACTGTGGAGTGCCGACGTAGCGGGGCATTGCGGCGCTCGCAGAGACTGAGCTGCAGTGTTCATTTTTTTGAAAGGGGTCTTTGGGGTTCCTGGTGGGGAGGGGAGGTAGAGGTACCACATACGTCAATAGCAGCAATATCTGTCGCATTTCAAAACAAATTTTTCGCCGTTACAATACAATATGTGACAGTGAATCAGTTGAAGTGCGACGCTAACAAATTTTCAGGTACTGCTATCAAATTGAAGGGTTGTGTTAATCAGGTCTGAAGAACTGTGAAAAAATTGAGGTCTACGAAAAGTAAGTGATCATTTAAAAGGTGATTCACATGTAGTGAATGATCATTATATAGGAATTGATTATTGAAGAGATAAGTTGTCAACAGCTGGCCCTAAAATTACATTAAATAAAATATTTAAAGCGTGCTTGTAGTATCACTTAATGTGGGCACCTTCCGTGCTCTTTTCCTTTATATCTTCGAGCATTTGAGGTGACAAACTTCATGCTAGTTACAAAACGGAAGTTATCCAGCATAAAATTACCGGGAAACCCAAGCTCATTTTTGTTAGACAGCCAAAGTGATGACTGATATTTTCTGCATCAGCAACTTCATTAAACTTTCGGTGTCGCTTCTTCTCTCGGCGGCTGGAACACGAAGATGATGCGACGTATTCTTCAGATGCTAAATTTTGAGGTATTCTTCAAAATTTATTGAAGAATAAACTTCATGCTTTAGCGAGTATAGCCTTTCTTTACCAAGAATAGCACTGGACCAGGAATCCAACGCGACGCCTCCCGAATAGGAGCCAAAAACTCTACACTAACACAAGGAAGCTCGTACGCACGAAATACCACAACGATTGTGGTCACCTTCCTAGCCGAGTCACTGCGTAGAGCAGCGATGGCGCTATTGCTGATCGCGTGCTTTGGAATTTTCTGGTGGGCATGCGAACAAGAGAATATCAGTGCGTGTGCTGGAGATGTAGTGCTGTCACATCGGCACGACGGGGCATGTGCAACAGGGGTGGCATGTGAGACTCGATCAATGCACCCGACACGCGCCTTGCAGACCAAGAAGACGTGATAGTCTCAAGTGGACCACGTCGTCCTGGGCTACCTGCTCTACTGAACGAAGATAGCGGATTGTGCGAGAGACAATAGCAGCCTGAAGGAGTCCTAAAAACTTTCAAATGCACACGGAAAAATCGAGTGAGTCATTGTATCTTTCAAAGGATATTCAGACAATCGTACACTACGAAGACTTTTTTTTGTAAGATAGGTTGCATGAAAAACAAGACCAATGTGTCGTTGCTCTCACTTGAAGGTAGATACAATTCTTGAGCTCCTCTCTACTTAAAAATATATATCGAGATATCCCTCACGAGCATAGAGCGAGCTCGCCGCGGCAGCGGAGAAAGATGATGTTTAGCGACTATCACCTTAGAACTCGGTGTTTATAGAAGGACTTACCTGTGAATGTGTCGGATGAAAATGAAATCATTGCTCCCGCCGGAGCTCATTGCACACTATATGCCATGCATCGTCGCCCATTAATAATAGTGCGAAAAAAGCAGCACTGGACTTTGTGTCGACTTATTTTTGTAATCCGAGTAGTTGTTAGTGGTCATCTCGTCTTGTGTTAAAATATTTCATATGCGCCTGAAGCACCTTGCTTTGCAATTAATTCCCCATTAGCCAGACATAAAGCCCCATTAATTGCGGCACATACTCCTATTTCCCATTCCTGGCGCTGCAAAGCCAGTGTAATTGCGTCTAGATTGCGCTGCCGTTACGATTCATTACGATACGCTGGAGAAGTATAGCTGCTGCATCTAGCCGGGATAGAAGACCGGAAAGATGTGCTGGTTTGATTGTGGTTTGATTAAGATTTGTTGCAGCTCGGGCTCACTCGGCTTGGAATTAATGAGGTAAATGCATCGTTCTCCATCCTGATTAATGGATTACATCTCCCCGGTCTTCCAGAAGCTGATGTGCGATTTGATATCTTCTTGCCCGAGTTGATGGACGCGATAAGCAGAGCATCTCGTGTTGATGGAGGCTGCAGTGTTCAGACGTCCATATTAAGCTGAGAGCTGCGCTTTGTGAGAGCTCCAATTTCGACATGGCAGCTATTTAATGCGTGCCTTCATATCGCAAATATTTGATGCCTACCTCCACGCCAGGAATATTTAATAACTAAATCCACACTACGAATATTGAGTGCCTACTTCCACACTACGAATATTGAATTCCTACTTTTACTCTACGAATATTGAATGCCTACTTCCACACTGCGGATATTGAATACCTACTTCCACTCGACGAATATTGAATGCCTACTTTTACTTTACGAATATTGAATGCCTACTGCCTCACTACGAATATTAAATGCCTACTTCTACACTACGAATGTTAAATGCCTACTTCCTCACTACGAATATTGAGTGCCTACTTCCTCACTACGAATGTTGAGTGCCTACTTCCTCACTACGAATGTTAAATGCCTACTTCTACACTACGAATGTTAAATGCCTACTTCTACACTACGAATTTTGAGTGCCTACTTCCTCACTACGAATTTTGAGTGCCTACTTGCACACTACGAATTTTGAGTGCCTACTTCCACACAGCTTATATTTGATGCGTACTTCCAGTCCACAAATATCTCGAATATTCTTCCACATCGAAGGTATTTAGGGTAAAAATTTCACATCACGTGTCCTCATTTTATGCGTACTGTCCCTGAACACAGCGCTGCGTGCAGGTGGCCATTATGCTTAGCTACTCCGGGACGCTGGAATTGTAAACTGGGGGGCGCGATCTGACTTCTTTGCTGCTCGGCCTTATTGACCAGAACTCCTGGACAGGAGTAAGGAACTGGGAGCTTCTCTCCCGGTCATCTAGACGTCTGACTGCAATCTAGTAAGCAGGCATGTCAGACCCGAGGCTGACGTAGATGCCAGCTGGTATGTCACACCTCAGGCTGACGTAGATGTCAGCTGGCACGTCAGATATCAGGCTGACGTAGATGTCAGCTGGTATGTCACACCTCAGGCTGACGTAGATGTCAGCTGGTATGTCAGACATCAGGCTCACGTAGATGTCAGCTGGTATGTTAGACCTCAGGCTGACGTAGATGTCAGCTGGCATGTCAGACATCAGGCTCACGTAGATGTCAGCTGGCACGTCAGATATCAGGCTGACATAGATGTCAGCAGGCATGTCAGATATCAGGCTAACGTAGATGTCAGCAGGCATGTCAGACATTAGGCTGACGTCGACATCAGCAGGTACTAAAAGTATTATACCTTTAGTTGTTATCAGACCGTCGGTAACTTCTGCATCAATTGCCTCTAATATGAGACCAGGGCGAAATATCGCTCATGCTCTTTACGCTGCTTCCGTGGTTGACTATCCGACAACTTACGCTTTGTTCTTTCACTTCACTCGGCCATCAAGACTCGTGTGAGTGGAGTAAATTTCGTCGTTTCCATAGTGAACTGCAACACTTCCGCAGTTATATTACTTATGCATGATTTGTTCTCTCATATGAAGACTTACTCAATTGAATTCCATCATGTCGTAGTAGGGACAAGACTTAAGAGCGCGGTAGGGAAGTTCGTACATAATGGTGAAGTAATGGTGAGTCTAGAAGTGAATCACGATCACACTTGCACTGCCTCTAATTATATTGCAATTACTGGACAACCTCAAGAAACTTTCACCGCACAACGACCGAGGCTGTTCGATTAATGGCAGTGCCGCTGTTGCAGAGAGAAATAACTGGAATATCAAATTTTGGACGCATTTGAGTAGCCGCGCACGTTATGGAGACGATCGGGACAATGATCAGCGCCGTCCAAAGTAGAATTTCGTTCTTATGTTGGCTTTGACAACCCTGAGGAACATGAGCCAATGGTTTGTGGCTCTCAATATGAATTAATCATAGGTAGAAACGCTAGTGAGTGATGTTCATTTTAATGAGGGGCCTTGTTAACAACGAACAAATGCATCGAACACAACTTCCTTTGATAGAGCTGCTTGTATTCTGATATGATCAATGGACGCGCGTAGATGCGCCGGTCTAGAACATTACGCACTGCTACCTTGTAGTTGAGCTAATTTATTTATTATGAACGTCCATTTTGTGGACCATGTTACGCGTCTCTGGTAATACTGACCGAGCTGCAGTTCAGTGCGTGTGAATGCCCGAGACGATATTCCTACCGCCGTCGTACGTGAGTGAAAGCAGTTGCTGTGTACACGTCCGTCAGTCAGGCCTGAGCGCAGTCCATCAAAGCCTGCAGTTACGACCCTTCCTGTATATGTTCTCACTATTTCCACGGGAAGACTACACAGAAATAGTCTCACTCAGCAACTTCAGCGAATTTTTTCCACTGAAGTTGATGTATGCGCGGACTGGCTGCCCTTCGGAATGGAGGAAATAGCTGTAAATCTGTTATCACAGCTCACTGGCTACAGTCTTTTGACAGCTTTCACAGTGGATAAACCCGCTATAATTAGCTAGTGGATAAACCCGATAATTAGCAAGGGGATAAATCATTCAAATCGTTTGTCAAGTAAGCGCATCTAGAAATTTCGATGAAATTATTACGGATCATGTGAGGAATCTGTGAAATGACATAACCTGGAAAGAAAATTATGGTGTTGTGCTCTCCAGTAGAATTGAAACTAAACTCCTTGGCCCGAGAAATTGGGGAACTGTACGGAAAATGTTCAAGTTGAAAATTCTTAGACCAAATCAGGCTTGCGTATTATGCCATGGGTCTATATAAAGAATTCTTGTATTTTGGAGAAACTCCTGAGTAAAATAAATTTAGTTTCCTCGATGTGTCTTGTGAAAGCTTTTGAAAATTTAGATTAGGGAATCCAATCCTTCATTGGGTAGCTGCGGCTGTTGCTGTTCATACCGGTCATGTTCCTTATGGAAAAACTGGTGCTTGCATTACCATTTGGTCATCTGTGTGAATAGTGCCAGACCCGTATTTTATTTTTGGTGAGTATATTATCACTCACAGTACACACAGTTCATGCTAATTCCGACTAGTTTGCTGACGGCTCGCTAGGACGTCTGCGAATTTGTTAAATATTCCTGTGCGTTAAGTACCCAAGTTCAGTTGTGCCTCTGTGTCGCCGCTTCGTAGTACGCAGGCAGGGGCAGCGTGCAGCAGTCCTACCGTACGATTTTGTTACCGTACGATTTTGATACCCTACGATTTTGATACCCTACGATTTTGATACCCTACGATTTTGATACCGTACGACCTTATTGTCGTATCTGTGCTTTCATTTATGGTCGACGAAACGCAATTTGGACAGGGCGTTTCCTGCGATAGGGCTTTATATTCAGTGATTTGTTCGTCATAGATTTCTTTTCAGTCTCATTTTGTCGGTTTTCAATGAAATAGAGAAACAAAGCACTTCTGAAGCTAGATGAGAGGTACGTACGCCCCTCACAGATCGGGGCCTAGACCCTAGAATTTCTCGCCTCTAAATATTCATTGTTGTGCCAAGCACTTGGTAAATTAGTAGCGAATTCTATAGTTAGTTTCAATGTCCTTGTACCTATGTAGGTAACGGTGTATGCAAAAACTGTTAGTATTCACGGAATTTGTTTTTCTAGTTGTAAACTTATTAAAGTTGAAATGCTGAAGTGCTTTTGAATGGGTGTTCAATATTATCTATTGAAGTTATTAATTTTGTTCATTATATTTGCGTGTGACGATTCGTAATTGCCAAGAATAGCTTCATAATTAGCTCTTTCTCAGAATTATTGGTTCCTGTGCAGGGACAATAATTAGAGACAATAAACGCTTCAATAAAAATTTGTCGATCTTCAGGATGTTTCCAGAATTAAACACCACATCTTCCAGTGATAGATACGGGAATTGATTTCACTCTAGGCTAAAACACAAATTCGATCTTAAATTTCACGATTTTACAGTGTAAGCCATGAGCTGTTTTCCAGCTGAGCTTTTTGTTTTGGAACAAAATCTGAGCACTGACCTCTGTCATACTCTTCCAGTCGGGCCAGTAATAAATTAATTTCGACGGAGCTTAACTAAATTAGACGAAATTTTTCCGAACGCATTCCAACGAAGCCCAGACGGAGAGTACAATGTTTTGCTGGGCAGCGCCTTGATGTCGGGAGCCCTTAATGATTCAAGGCACGTCTCCCTCTGATGAATGCCGTCTCTGCCGGATGAAAATGGGATTTGATGAAGTAGATTTCAGCCCTGCAACATGATATGTTGTAGGGTGTATAATTGGAAACATCCACTGTTTTATTTCATTTATTTACCCACGTTTTCGCACACTTGAAGTAGTTGCTTTAAGATCATAGCTAGGTCCTGTGTCCGAATTTGTTTTTCGTTTCTTGAAAACGAATGTTACTCAAGCGGGCGAAAGCTTGGGTCTGGAAATAAAAAAAGATGTTTCCAATTATGACCCCTTTCAGATGAAAAAGATGACCTAAATAAAAAAATGTCCTTGTGCGTCCCTAATTCTAATATGTTCAGTCTTGAACATATAATATGTTCATAATATGTTCAGAACTCATGGTTGGTGTAGTGTTTTTGCTTCAAATAATCGCTTGTCCTTTTTCGTGCTGATAGATTTTTTCACCCATGTTATTTAGAAAAGTAGAATTCATAGTTCAAGGAATAATAGGTCGTCTTGCTGAAACTAGCTAGATCATATTGCCTTGCCTTGAGGAGGAGTGTCGATTCACTAAATGGAACGCTACATTAGTATAGATCTCACACGGTCGATAAAATAGTACCCAAGTATCGTTAGCATAGATCATAGATTATTTATGAATTATGAATGACGGGAATTTAATAAAGTAGTCAACCTATTACATTATTCAATTCATCTTTGTTTCATTGCAGTTTCAATTTTCTTTACGATTAGAACTTTTTTTATCAATTTGTTTCTAGTGAATTCTTGCGAGTAAATTTTAACCCTGCCATTCCAAAATAAGGTAATATTCTTCTACTTGTTTGTAAATTAAATAAAAACCGACGAGTAGAGCTCAACCATCAACGCTGAAAATAGTTTCTAATATCTTTAGCATTACGCTTCAGTGATAGCCTGGTAACCTGGGACTTGTTTTACTGATCAATGCCTCACGGTTTTATTATTCCTGAATATTTCTTCATACTTCCTCATGAACTTAGCATGGCCACTGCAATAAACATGGAAAAGTTAAATCGAAAAAACTTGGAACAGATACCGCAACAGGTCTGCAGAATACTAAGCTCTGGCTTTACAAGTCCGAGAAGGATATCTTCCAGTAGCTGAAATTATCACCTTGTTTTGGAGGTTGCTCTGCACGCCTACTGAGCGAGTCTACACCCGATTCTTTTCATAAAGCCCCCCCGTAAGTCCCCGAAAAAGTGAACCAAATCTTCAGCTTAATATGAATTACTCTCACAAAATTATGTGTCGTCAAAGTTAATGAAAAGAAAGTGTAATTTCCATCAGCCGAGAGAACTCTGATTCGTTGGACACTAGTTTCGAGTCGATGACTTTATTTCAGTTCAGTTCAGCGAACAAGAACTCATTTCTACGACCACACATTGAGATCATCTTTTATTCG
>VOMN01099705.1:0-21694 GCA_014899125.1 Orchestia grillus
CTTGTAAAGCATGTGGTGCACATTGTAACTTGTAAAGCATGCGGTGCACATTGTAACTTGTAAAGCATGTGGTGTAAACTGTAACTTGTAATGCATGCGGTGTATGCTGTAACTTGTAATGCATGCAGTGTATGCTGTAACTTGTAATGCATGCGGTGTATGCTGTAACTTGCAATGCATGTGGTGTATGCTGTAACTTGTAATGCATGTGGTGTATGCTGTAACTTGTAATGCATGTGGTGTATGCTGTAACGTGTAATGCATGTGGTGTATGCTGTAACGTGTAATGCATATGGTGTATGCTGTAACTTGTAATGCATGGGGTGTATACTGTAACTTGTAATGAATATGGTGCAGCCCGCGGCGAGTAGGTTAACCCTGTAAGACCAGTATTATTCCTAAGGAACACAAGAAATAGTCCTCAAAGTCTTGAAGTTTTATTTTTTCGTTTGAAACTTCGGTGAAAATACGCACACGTGCATAAATTATGAACGTCTGTTCAGTTCAAATTTCATTTATGCAGGAAATAAGTTGGTCCTTAACGTTAAGTTAACGACTCATTCTCAACACTGTTTTTGTGCTATAAAGCTAGAACTACTCCGTATTTCACTCTACGCTAATAATGGGTTATGATATTGATCATTATCATTACAATTCAGCCGACAGCAAGCTGCCTCATTTTTTACGCGATGGGCTATGAACACTGAAGTAGATACGTCGGGAGTGACTACCTAACGGTGGCGATTTCATGAAGCGCAACATTTTTTCCGATCAGTCTCGGTGTGTGCGGTGGCTTTCGAATGGTATTTTGTTTCCAACAGAATTCAGCTAGCTTTCGTGTATATTTGCTGCTGCGTACGATATCGGGTATCCCAATCGCATCACTTCGTAAAAACCTCAAGCTCGGTCACTCCCGACTGACTGCTGGCAGACAAGAACTTTTCAACACGTTTGTGGTCGCTCGATGCACATTCCCGTTATGTGATATTTTGCTGTATACTTAAAGTGGTATTTTGATGCTTACCGCTGGTGGTATTATGCTGTGTTTTATTTCTATCATTAGCTGTTACAATCTTCATACGATATCGTCTTCGTTGGTTAGCTATAAGCGTTAGCTTCTTCACCTTTGCATTGAAATGCAATTCATTTGAAACTTTGGCGGTACCGAACAGTGGAAGTAAATTTCACGATGGCAGCAATTGTTTTAGGAATACTCTCCTAGAATATTAATTCCACGTGTACAATTCCAGGTTCCCTGATCAGCGACAACGATCGCTATTTCTGGTTCCACCACTCGGCGGGAGATTCCATCGAAGTGGAGGACATCGACGACCTCGACAAAATTTCTGCGCTCTGGGCTTCCGTGGCGTTCGTAGCAGCCGACCTCAGCATCGACCTGCAGTCGCTGTAGCATCGACCTGCAGCCGCTGTAACATCGAACTGCAGTCGCTGTAGCCCGGCTGGTGAACACACCCTGCTGTTGTGTCATCACGTGACCATCACTTCTGCGCACATGTGATTTTAACTAGTGGTTAAGCATGCGGCTTCTTAAGAGCTCCTTCGTTGAAGTGGCATTATTGGGTAAAAGAATTTAGATGAGAAGTAGTTCGGACATAGGTAATTTAAATTTGAGCGAGACCGCAATTTTTGGGGGAGAATTAAGAATATTCTTAGAGTGAATGAACGAGCACGAAAAATATGTTCCATTCTAGTGGAAGGCAAAGTTTTTGCAATAGGCACAACTACGTAACAATTGAGATTGGTATCTTGCTTTAGGAATTGCGAAAAAAATGTACAATACATTGCCGTTTATTGATGAATGTGATGCCAACTCGAATGTGATGTAAAATTATCGTGTCGAAACACCCAGTATTTTCACTGTCTGAATACCAGGAAAAATCTGATCGGAGGCGTGCAACTGAGTTAAATTAGGTCGAACTCTTGGTGCGGAGTTAGCTAGAAACAACAGACCATGCGTTGGGATGCGAACACAAATGAGCGTACAGCGTCTATGTACACTGTGAGCCTCTGATGGCCCTGCTTGCCAGATGTTCATTAGTGATCTTGGCTGTTCCAGGCTTCCTCTTGAATATTCTAGCGTTCTTATGCGTCAATCTTTTCTTCTGAATTCTGCCCCCTGAATTGACCTTAGAACTCTGCGTCCTCTGAATTATACTTCATTGAATTGCGTTTCGTATAATTATACGTTTCTTTCTCTAAACCCTGCATCCCTGAGCCCTGCATCCTTGAGCCCTGCATCCCTGAGCCCTGCATCCCTGAGCCCTGCATCCCTGAGCCCTGCATCCCTGCTCCTCTAAATAAGGAACCCAATTGACTGCAAGACCTCATGAACTGTGGGCTCTACGGACCACGTGGGCCAGAGAGATGGGTTGGCGCCCCCATCATCGGGGGCGAGATTTATCTGATCCCATGAGATTCAGCTGACGCGACGGTCTCTGGCGTGCGACGATTCTGTTCAAAAGAAAGACAAGCTGAGGTAGCATTTATTTACATATTCGAATTTTCACCGACTTTGTTGCATGCTGTTACGGCCAGTATCGATACTTCGGAAAATCGAATAAATGTATTAAAAAACTATTTTGAATATTTATGATACCTAGCATGGACACAAACGAAATGGGCAACATAATGTAGTTCTCCCTTAATACAAGGTAATGTTCTCTTGAAATGTGCGGGCATTTCCAGACAGTCATAGAAAAAACAGAAATGAAAAACATAGGTGATAAAATGCCTCGGTTAAGCGTGTATAAATATAAATAAGACTTACTGAATACTTGACGAATTCCATCTGTTCATTCCTCGCTGCTCCATGGCGAGCGCAGGGATGATTGCATCATTGTTACTCACGTTCGTGAGAGGCGACTCACGAAGCTGTAGTATTCAACGAAGACTTTAATTTCAACGCAAACCCAGTCCCCGAGCTGCAGTTACTTATTCAACAGGAACTATTTCGACAGGATTATTGCACAAGGCTTTATCGCCCAACGAGGGACACAAATTAGGTGACCTGGACTAGGCATTGGTGTAAATACATAGTGTGTCTGCAGTGCTTCTTACGCTGGTTTTACCAAGAGGAAAATACGAGAGATGCAAAATAAAGGGTATTGATACATAAAATTGCAACTACAAGTCTTTCTCAAAACCCCCCGCTAACCCGGCGGTGCGACACAGCAGTTAGATCTAAGGTTGGCCTTATCACTTAAGAAGTTTCACAGACGGGATCAGCCGCCATCGGCCCTTGCACGTAGCAGTTCTTCCGAGTGAAGCACTAGAGTCCCTGACCCAGAGACCGTGTGAGATTACAATATTCTATGAAGAGAATTGCCTATAGTCTATTTCCTTGCGGCATAAAATAATTTCATTATAAATTTGAATTATGCCGTCACTCATGAATAAAAACTTTACGCTCCACGATTCATTAAACTATCGGCTGGTAGCTCAGGCTGCTGTAAAAGAAACGAATAATAGAATAAGGGCGGCCAGCACAGGCGCACTTCTGTTATTACCATTGGATAGATCACATCTGAGCCAGGGAGACATTCCAAGTGTTTAGTATTAGCTACATTTGAACAGATGTTTGACGAAAGTTTCCCACAAATCGAAATCCTTTCATTTTCGCTTTTTATACTTAAATCATTATCAATTGGTTTGTACCGTGTACGCAGATATTTATGTAAACCAAACTACTTAGAACCCAGAGAAGAAAAGAACTTCTCTTCAGTTCATAATTCAGGAAGTTCTTACTTCGGGTTGCTCGTAAGTGAAGAGTTCATAATAAAAATCAAAGCAAGAAGTTCAAGTCTTGGAGTTCTACAAGGTTAAAAACTGAGGCCTTCACCACCTGCGGGGGGCACATTCGAACAAAGTTCACATCACCGAAGTCACTGCGACTTTGCAGAACAAAAAACCTCGAGTGAAGCTACAGACAGGAAATATCTTAAGCTCCTGAAAGGACTAATTCCTGTAGCATCTCGTTATGTACGAATCTTATATGATAAAACACAAATGGAAACTGACTATGTGAAAACTGAAGCGACATTTGCCACAGAATGAACGCCGGTTGTTAATCGTTACATAATTTTATCGACATAATCAAAATCCAAATCATACGAAAAAAGGCATCCGAATGACGAGGTTCGACTTTTCCCTTTTCCTCAACACGTGGCAACTGTTACTAACGAGTCAAAGAATTCTCCCGTGGCCCGGTCTCTCAGCAACGCTCGTATGAAGGAAAAATCGCCTAACTGTGCATGAAGGCTGAATTCGAGCACTATGGCCCTAATTACAAGGTAAGGCTGAGGTGGTCTTAAGGCTACGTTATGATACAGGGTGAGGCTAGAACGCTACATTAAACAGCAAGTAAAAAATTGCACGACTTATGTAAATAGATAAAAAATATGATGCATTTACAATTAGTGTTCGGCGAGGTCTGAGTACGCAAACGATTGTCTAAGAAATTAACGTCATCGCCTTGCTTGCGTCATGCGGAAGCAATACGAGCTCGACAAACTGCCAAAATTCTTCGGGAAATCATTATTGAAGTACAGCGCTCTTTGTAAGCGGTTCACATCACTAATCCATCTACTTTGCGTCGCGCTTTCGATTTAAAAGGTTGGTGCAACTAAGATGTCAAGCTCGCGGTATCAAAAAAAGAGCAGTACTACCTCGTAGTACACGCGTTCTTTCATCACGTGTGTCTAAACATGAGTCTTCTCCAACACACACTAAGTGCCACGCACGCTCAGAAGCTGAAGGTGATCGCGTTGCTGCGTCAACTCGACAATAGCGCGGCATTTCAAGCGCCACACGAAATTCCCAAAGCTGCACAAAACAGTCGTTCCCGGGACTGCTGTGACAAACTTTGCTTTCTCATCTTAACAACGGTGTGCATCACAGTCAAAAGTGTCAACAAGTAATTCCCCCGGCCCAAACTTCACTATCCTCCAGCCAAATTATCGCCAGAACTGAGCGGCTCGTGAGTGGGCGAGTGGTGGTCCAGCAAACTGGGCAGCGCGGCAGGCTTGTCGCTGTCAGCGGAATTTTCGGCGGCGCCAGCGCTCGCTGACGTGGGAGTCACGTCAGCTACTGGTAAGGGTGCGGGGTTGCTATTGTCAGCAATGCTGCTGACGGAGGGCACGGCGTCAGGAGCATTGTAGCTGGAAGACGACCCAGATCTGGACTTGTGGAGGCTGCTGGACCACCAGCCGAAGACTGCATACCACGCCAGCGCTGCGACAGAAAGAAGACCGGGAATGAAAGCCACACAAAGAATGAACGCCATGGCCAGGTGCCAAGACAAATTCTCAGTTAAATCAAAATAAGGGATGTCCTTTAAAATAATAAAACGAAATTTCGACACAATTCTTCGATAAAAAAACTTTTGCTGGAAATGGAATGCCTCCAATATGCGTACATTTCGACATTTTGGACGATGTTATTTACACTGTTCTTACAGCTCTAGTAATATATTCATACTATTAACTGTTCCCGAGATGTTTTTATAATAATACGGCTACCGTCATAGCTCAATGATTCTACGCCTACCGTACTGTATTTATATTATCGCTGTATCGTAATAGTTTGACGATATCACGGTTTGACGATATCGCATACGCTCTCCGCGGGAAGAGATGCTCCTTAGTCTGCAGCTTCCGAGGTCTAACTGAGTGTTACGCGAGAACGTCAGCCCTCCCCACTGTGTACGGCCAACATAATTGTGTCAAGTTTCAGTCTAGCAAGGAATATCGAACTCCCGTACCCGCTTCGTCACTGTGAGCATTACTGTGCGTGTGTGTACTGAGTGTGTACTGAGTGTGTACTGAGTGTGTACGGTGTGTACATACATGCATGCGTCTGGACTAAGTAAGGGATGATGCCAACGAAACTTTTTGTAACAAATCTGGAGATGCGAAATAACTCGAAATGAAGCTAAAAAGCACTTTCCTAAAATATTCTAAGGCATTAATTCACGGTGAGGCCTGACATTCATCGAGCGGTGTCGTCACGTGGATATCTTGAATATCTTGAAAATGTTTGGGCCTTTATGCCCTGGCCACACTGGGGTGCCGCCGCTCTATGTGCATGGTGTGCCTTCGCGCATCCGCGAGTTGTATGAGACTGTTTCCCTCTGCCGTCTGATGATAGTGGGGCAAGAGAGGCCTATCAGGGATAGTTCCCCTGCTTAATAAAAATAAACATAACCGTACTCAACTATTCACGAAATTTAAATTTCATTTTCTCCGAATTATCTCAGCGGACTTTTAGGAAACTTTTTGTTCACAGGTCCAAATTCTTTCCCCGTCGTTGATTGCACCATACACTTCCATCTGTCGAGAACCCTGGCAGCATCGATCAGCTGTCCCAATAGCAATAAAAGTTACACGAATTATGAATGTTGCCTCGCGCCTCGATGTCGGTTGTCGGTAAGGAGATTTGGCGCAAATTTTGCAGAACTGTGTTGCCGAATGGCAATCTGTTAGGAGGATCTAGCCAGCATCGCATTGATAGCACGGGTGCAGAATCTCCCAGGTGGGATGGGTGCAGAATCCCCCAGGTGGGATGGGTGCAGAATCCCCCAGGTGGGATGGGTGCAGAATCCCCCAGGTGGGATGGGTGCAGAATCCCCCAGGTGGGATGGGTGCAGAATCCCCCAGGTGGGATGGGTGCAGAATCCCCCAGGTGGGATGGGTGCAGAATCCCCCAGGTGGGATGGGTGCAGAATCCCCCAGGTGGGATGGGTGCAGAATCCCCCAGGTGGGATGGGTGCAGAATCCCCCAGGTGGGATGGGTGCAGAATCCCCCAGGTGGGATGGGTGCAGAATCCCCCAGGTGGGATGGGTGCAGAATCCCCCAGGTGGGATGGGTGCAGAATCCCCCAGGTGGGATGGGTGCAGAATCCCCCAGGTGGGATGGGTGCAGAATCCCCCAGGTGGGATGGGTGCAGAATCCCCCAGGTGGGATGGGTGCAGAATCCCCCAGGTGGGATGGGTGCAGAATCCCCCAGGTGGGATGGGTGCAGAATCCCCCAGGTGGGATGGGTGCAGAATCCCCCAGGTGGGATGGGTGCAGAACCCCACAGGTGGGATGGGTGCAGAACCCCACAGGTGGGATGGGTGCAGAACCCCACAGGTGGGATGGGTGCAGAACCCCACAGGTGGGATGGGTGCAGAACCCCACAGGTGGAATGGGTGCAGAACCCCACAGGTGGAATGGGTGCAGAACCCCACAGGTGGGATGGATGCAGCTCCAAAAGCTATGTCCGACGAATTTGTGCTGCATTGAATTTCAGTATGACAACAATGAGGAGAAATGCAACTCTCATTCAGCAACATAATTATAAAATTCTAGCGATTGGATCAGATGAAGTGAAAAATATGATCTCCCTTACCGATACTAAAAAAATTATAATTTACCATCATTTTACTATTACAAATAGTTAAAACTTCGAATCCCTCGAGAAATACCAGTTCGGGTTGAAGGCAAAAACTCCCGGCAGTTTTGACCGTACTGCTCGACTTTTCCAACACACGAAGTATCCTGTGTACGGGTTTCATGTTTTGCTATAAAAAGCCAGTCTTCGCGGCCCATAATCAGTTTCCCTAATAAAGTTCAGACTACTCGCATCATCACGAAGAAAATTGCTTCCAAGACCGGACTATCTCTGCCCTGACCTCTAGCCTCTGTCCAACACTTGAGAGGACCACTTCTCATAGTCTGCTCATAGTTCGAGAACAGAGCTACACCTGGAGGGGAAGAGCTCATCGACTGAGGTGACTCTAGCTGCACCTGTGTACATGGAGCCAGCGAGCTCAGTGACATCAGTATCTGTAGAATTCTTGGCAGAGCCTTGCACTTCAGTAGTGTGTCCTCCCATAGATAACATCAGGCAAGTGTTGGAAAAAAGTGGTAGTGGTCTATAGATAAAGGCAACGGTGCTAAGTGTGCAGCTTGGTCCGGCTTTTTCGAATCTACAATGTTAGTTTGACGAAAGAAATTTAGGCGTCGTAAGCTTTGGCTCAAAACAGGTATAAGAAGACTCAATTGTAGTATTACGTTTATCTAAATTTCCATGAAATTTTCACGGATCCTGTTAGTCCTCATGAATATCCTAACCTAGTTCAACTCCAAGAATACATCTAAAAATATCGCAACCTAGTGCAGCTCTAAAAACATCCCTATGAACATCGCAACCTTGTGCAGCTCAATGAACATTATAATCAAATGCAGCCTGTAAACATCCCGAAGGAGCTCACAACCCAGCGGAACATCCCGTACCTGCAGCGAAGTAGGCAGCGACGTAGACCGCCACGCGCGTCACAAGTTGCAAGAGGAGCAGGAGCGCCAGCAGCATGACAGCAGCGGGCACCCACGGGGAGGCAGGCAGTGAGAATGCGACCCCAGGGGGCGACACCA
Organism: Orchestia grillus; assembly: GCA_014899125.1. Classification (NCBI taxonomy): domain Eukaryota; kingdom Metazoa; phylum Arthropoda; class Malacostraca; order Amphipoda; family Talitridae; genus Orchestia; species Orchestia grillus. The sequence goes on from VOMN01099705.1 coordinate 8,434, forward strand.
GCACCGGCAGGCGTGACAAAACAAAGACCAGCAGCAACGACAGCAACGTCACCACCGCGATGCACGTGATGGTCACTCCCGTCATCGGGGCGTAGAGCAGCAATCCTGCCATGTGGTGAGCGAGATCCGTAGATTTTTAGACTTGGTGTTCTCTTCAATCTCGACTTTTGTTTTGTGAAAATTGTGCACGCTAAAACTGGAACTCACGATGTGTGAACAATGCCAACTTTGGGTAACCTGTGTTTTGAATCGTTAAGTAATTTGGTGGTATTCCAATGTCGACTGTAGCATTGCACCAATGTTATGGAATAAAGAGAAAACTGATTTTCAGATTCAGATACTCGGCCATTCTCGTGGGCTAGCTTGAAGAATTGTGAGTGTAAAGGCTATATAAATGCAACATGGAGGCATGTATAAAAAACAGTATTGAACAATCTATTATTGACATAAGCAAAACATTTCTACACTTGCGAAAGGCGTATTGACTCAACCATAAAAGTGACAACATTGTGCAAAAAGAACAGACCAATAAATTCAAGATCTCTTCAGAAAATACAATTAGAGCAAGTTCTGGTTTCTAATATGCAAGTTCAGTAACAAAGTATCCTTACTTTAGTAAAAAATACACATATCCTAGCGAAGCAGTGAATTTGTTTTAGAATAAAGTCCAGTAATGATTTAGCGAAAAAGTAGCCTTGTAATTAACATAATAATGAACTTTGAAACAAAAAACAGGCTCATTCCAGCAAAAAAAGAGTAATAAGTTTTGAAAAGAGTACGCTTAGTCTAGAAAAGACTTCCAGTGATTTTTCAAGGACTGACCAACATCGACCGCAAGGCACAAGGTGAGGGCGACGCAGAGGGCGAGAGCGTTGCGGGCTGTGGGTGGGGTGGGGGGCGGCTTGATGGCGGTGCCCCTGCTGGTGACCCGGAGTCGCTCCCTGTACCAGGCCACCGCGGCGTCGATGTCACTATTCTCCGAGTCTGAACCGTAGCCGGAGCACGTGGACTCGATGCTGTTGCCCACGCTGGGGTCGTGTCTCGGGCTGTCAAAAGGGCCGCCTCCGATCTCCAGCAGAGGCGTGCCGTCATCCTCGGTCGGCGCACCTTGCGTCATCGACACTGTGATGTTCTGCAGGCCCTCCTGCAGGGGACGATGTCGAGGGGCGTCATGGAAGCCAAAGTTTGCATGCGATGGGACTTTGCCATACGCAAATATTAAAATCTAAACAAAAAATTACGTTTCATAACTTGAACTAAAGCTAGACTAATATTTACAGCTTCGAAAACGAGAAAGAAATCAGTTGTACTATTTGAGGTCGTAGCACTCCTGAGCAAGCGGTCCAATGTTACCGTCACCAACACGGTAAAACTAAAATTGAAACCACGAGGAGCAGAAAACCTAATTTATCTACAAAAGCCTTAAGTATATGTGGAAATAATTAATATTACCATAACTTAATTAGTTTTACGGCTCCCAGTTGTATCATAGGCAATTCCGCCAGAGCGGAATCAAAGGCCCATTTAAAGGGTCTGTAGGGAACGTGGAATCTATGCACAGGTGTGTTCCCAGCCAGAATTTCAAGCGAAAAAGCAAGGTAAAAAGAAAGACAAAGAAGTGATAAAATAGAAGACATGAAAATTGAAAGAAGTAAAGTGGTAAGGAAAGGTAAAAGCCCCGAAGGCCTATCTATTGCTGAGGTAATTTTTAAACTTTGCCCTCCAGGGGTCGCCAGTCTTCATAGCATACGGCATACAAATCTAACCCTATTGCTAATCCTATACCCTTAGAAGGGATACATAATGAGATAATACAGCCAGACTGCCAATATGGCACAAGGGTTGATGACGAAGCTATCGAAAGAGGAAAAGTTAATGGAGCAAATGCAACTGCTGGCATCACGAGAAAAGACAGCAAGCAAGTCTCGGGTTCGGAAGTTTTCAGGATTGGGAGATTCAACCTCATTGATCGTGCGCCTTTGGCCACATCACATACCTGGAAGCGACGCACCCTCCGCTACTGTACACATTTCAAAATTACGCATGAAATCGTCAGCAACTGAGGGCAGGAACACGTACAGAAACACACGGACACAAACACGCACCAACACACCCACTTGCCCTAAAAGCAGCGAGGTTGTAGGTGTGTGGCACAGAGTACGTGTGTGGCAAAGATGGCGTCTGAGGCGGAGAAGCCGCTGAGCAGAGCGGGGCGTAGCCACAGCGGTGGCGCCTGTACAGTGTGGCAAACACCACAACCACATCCACCACAAGAATGCCACAGCCTCCCGCCTGAGAGCCAGTGAAGGAGCGAGGTTGGTTATTACTATTATACAGATAATAATACGCCTTATGAATATTGATTTTTGTGTACATTTAGTTACGTACTGAAAAAATTAGATAGGAGAAAATTCTCGGATCCAGATTCCAGGGCAAGTTTCTTATGTATTAGTATTGAAAAGGACAGCAAAACTACCGTAATTCTTTTGCTGTCTATCAATATAAAGCGAGGGAATCCTGATTCGCCCAAATAATTTTAGGCCAAACAGGACTATTTCCCATATTGGTACAAAGAAACAAAGCATTTTCAAATATAAACAAAACAACAGTAAACGATCAAGAAACGATTATTAAATAATTATTTCAAGATGCAAATAGAATAATAAAATTTAAAATATTTTTGTTAGCATAGAACTAAACGAAATAACTCAGTTCGATATGTTTCCCAGCAGTGGATTGAAATATTCAGGCTGAAAAATTCCGCATTAATGAAAATGAGAAATTTCTGAAAGTAGAATTGAAAAACTAATGTAAATAAATTCGACCGTGCAATTAAGATCAGTGAGCGTAATCGATAGATGGAAAACACTGAGCTTAAAAATCAACATTCAACTCATGTTGAATGGTTAACTTTGACGCAATGGTTGCATCATTTCTTCGGAGGCACCGCGCTGGCGGCAGACGTCTCCCCACCTACCACCCCAGCCGTCCTCGACTCATCAGGAGTTCGCTGCGCGTTCAGAGGTCTCAGTGGACCGCAAGTGTATCATGAGAACTGTGAGATGGTACATAAATATCTGTACATCTGTACAGATATTTACGTACCGACTAAATGTGAATTATCTACAAACTTATTTTTTGTAAATCCCCGTAGCCGTTCTCTACAACAGCTTCCTTTTGATCAATTATAAGTTTTCGTCCAAAGCTAAATGCAGCCTTATCGCAAAAATAATTTTACTGTTATTGGGTTAATAACAACATTTCAACACAATTCACCTGCAGAAGCGTTCCGAGCTGCAACAGGAGAGCTGGCAGTGCTGTCAGGAAGCCTGTCAGTAGCGCTGCCCCGGTGCTGGCATGAGTGTACCGGCACTCTAGAGACAGCACTGACGGCATCAAGCCATCCTCTGACAGCTCTGTCAGCAACTTTGCCATGGCGTCCATGCCTTCTACCAGCGCCAGGCCGAGCAGCACAACCTAGTCAAGCAGGAGTACAACAAATTTAATTCTACGCTGAGTGAATACCTACGCACTATTAAATGCTTGAAATGTTTGCTTGGTTCTTGGTTGTAGGCACGTGAAATATTCAGTAACTTAATAAACTTAAAAAATAAGCAATTTAATAAACTTCCAGCTTACTTAATAATCCACATTACTTAATTCAGTAGCGAGGATCGAGCAGTTATAAAGTCCACTTTTCCCGGTTTGAATTTTATTCTGATGCTGAAGTCCAGTTTTCGGAGCATATTTTCAATCCTCTTTAAACACTCATGCAGAGTGCTTGAGGGAGAGCGAAGAAGTCAGTTAAATTTAGGAATCAACAAAAATAATACATAAGCTTTACATTTATGTTGTTAGGGGAATTTAACTTTGAACCTGTTACTATCACTTTCCAAGGGTGATCCAACAGGTCACTGGGCTAAGCGCTCATTGCTCATTGTGCGTTCTGCAAGTGTTCGTATATATTCTCGTGTATTGTTCGTACGGGACAATTATGAAAGCGGTTCGTATATATTCCCGTTCAAAGGTGCAATTTGAAAACGTACATAATTGGGCAACACAAGGCTAACTAATGCTAGACTAACACAACCTCGCAAGACATCAGATGTACTATTTGTGCTCATGCTACTCCAGAGCAATTGCTCAAACACCACCGTCAAAAGCGCGGCGAAACTAAAATTTAAATCCGAATAACAGCAGAAAACTCCATCTATATTAGAAAGTTTTCGTAGCCCAAGTATAAGAAATAATGCTTGGCAATGTCTCGCACAGAGGCTGACCAGCCAGTAAACACTCAAGAAAATATTATCGCATTCAACCGAACAGATTCGACTGCAGAGCCGCACGAACCAGACGCTTTACGACTACGGCGGGGGCGATTTGGAGGTCCAGGCAGTTTATTGTTTTAGAGGTGAAGAATGAGACAAATATTATAGTAGTGCGTTTACGGGGAACGACGTTCAAGCTTAGAGTTTAGAATTTTATTACTATACTACATTATTTTAGTTAAATAACGCTCTGACTCATTCAAAAAAGCAGTATTTAAAGAGATGAGATAAACCGTGAGCTGCATGACTTGCCATAATAGTAATAATAATAAACTGAAAAATACTGAAATACGAATTTACTCCAAGTCTAACTCACGATCGTCTGGTAACAAGACCGTCCAGAGCATGTAGCCGCCCCTTCCCAGCTACTGGATTCGATCAGTGAATAAAGAGCTTCAATAACATTATGGAACATGATTTTTATTCATATGAATTGTCATTTCTTAACTCCTTGTGTAGCAAAATAACAGAATACGCCAGTTTTCCTTTGAAACTTTGCTTTTGCATTCTGTTTAGGTAGTTTTTATTACTGGTATTTTCTTTGAGGAAGACGAACTAGAAAATTCTTTGACCTGATATCAATCGCAAAGTTTTAGCATTAGAATAAATTTTTCTTTTTTGATTAGTTCCCAGGAAACGGGACACTATGATTTCAACCCAGGAACAAAACCAAAGTAAAACTTTATGACATGCTGAAGTAGATGCAGTGAAGGGTTAACACTGCCGGGAGCCAGGACACCTCACCTGCAGCGCGCCGATGATCACGACGGCCCAGTCGACCGAGTTGAGCTGCAGGGCCTCCAGCAGGGGGATCACTGAAGAGTTCTCTTCTCTGCACGCACAGTCAGGCAACAGAAATTGAGAGCCTAATTCATCAAGTTTGAATAGAAAAATGTGTGTGCAGGGAGCTGTAGAGAGCAAATGCACACCGGATCAAATGTTATTGTCAGGGCTCTCAAAACAAAACAGTTTGTTTTGAATATGAAGGCGGCTGACCAGAAATACATAAATTAGGACGTCTAAAAATCTATATTAGGTTGTTAAAGAACTTTTGTTCAATCAAAAATGTGACCAACCAAAATGCGTAAATTATTGCAGAATAAAAATCAAGCAGTGCATTTACACACCTCAGTACATAACTAAACCACAGTCGCGCCTACCCCAGGCTTCAGCCGGATATTATAATGCTAATTTAGATGCAAGTGTTCAATGCGGAATTAATTTAATTCACCCCTAGGTATCGTAATAGGAACCGAAGCGAGGCTAACACTGAAAACTGAAAGTATTAGAAGAGCTTGGGAAAATAGAATGGATCACTTAGTATTACTACAAATAAAACTCCTACATTAACCAAAGCATATCTTACTCTAGCCCCTGAAAGCAAACCATTTCTCTCATCAGCAACTCTCTGAGTCATTTTTCTGCCAGGGACTTGCCTAAGCACCTCGAAAATTCATGTTGAGTGTGATTTTTTAATATACAAGTTTCTGATGAGACTATTTTCAACACGCAACACGCCGCGTGGTCAGGTCAGGTCGCGTAGTAAGGTCATTTTTCCCTGCGACGCTCGTCCTACACATCCACTGAGCGTCGCAAAAATATGGTTCCCACCCGTTGATTGATCATGAATTCAAACTCATTAAAATATCTCATCACGTAACGTAAGATCAAATGAAAAAATAAACAACATGAATTTTGATCCTTATAAACAGAAAAAATACAAGATGGAGAAATCCCTTAAGGAACGATTTAATTGCGGTAACCCTTTTTTGCGACCCTTTGTTTGTACCGTTACCCTCATGATGCTAGCCATGTTCATCCACAACCACATCATTCCCATGTGCCAACCATGCCCATTCACACGAGCTCCATCATCAATAGGGCTTCATCCGTATCCACCATAAGACGTTTCATCATTCGCAGGAACCCTTCCACGTCTGATCGCATTCATTCCATCGCTCGTCAGCGATGGAGAAAGCCAATAAATGAGGCGAAATTTTTTCCTGTCGAATAAAGAAAGTATTAGCAGACTGCGGGCTGGGCGAGAAGTGCCATTCTCACCTCACTGGTAGCTTTTTATATAATAAACGGAGCTTTTCCTCAGAGGAATCGATAAGTAGAATAACCGGGCAGAGCTCACTGAGTGTTAAGTGAGGAATAGATGTAGATACTCTTTTTGATAACACAAACCGCACTTGTAGGACATCACGCAAACAAAAAAAATATGTAAAAAATAAAAATTTAACTTCACAGACATTCCAAGGGGCAAAATATCTGCAATATATCGTATCTTTGAGCGTTTCCAAAAATAAAACAGATTTTGATCTCTTTTGTCCTCTTTCAATTCTTTTGAACAAAGCTGTCGTCGATGAATAAACAAACAATCAAAACAACGAACCATTAACTTAAAAGAGTTTTCCAGACAGCAGGGTACGCAACAGCTGGACCCTGCAGCAGTTGAGTCGCACATTGAAGTCTCGCAAAACAGAATGAAAATGGCCTGGTGAGTCACCTATAGCTATCATCACCTATGGATACACATACTAACATGACCTGCTGACACGCATTCTAACATCTCATGCAGAGACCCATACCAACATCTCATGCAGAGACCCATACCAACATCTCATGCAAAGACCCATACCAACATCTCATGCAGAGACACATACTAACATTACGTACAGACATACATACTAACATTACGTACAGACATACATACTAATATTACGTACAGACATACATGCTAACATGACCTACGAACACGTATACTATTACTTGCCGACACACGCTGCCGACCTACACTCGTACGAGTACAATGAAGAAATTAAAAAGAGCACGGGGGGAAGTGGGAGCGCTTTCCGCTGAAAGGACGTCATAATACTCTGCTAATTTCCTGCCATGCATAAACCCAGGAAAATAACCGAGTATCACCATAAAATAAAACAAAGGACACAGATTAAATTCAAAATTACCTTCGCAGATCTTTACGAAAAATGACTTTTCAGACAAACCTGATTTAAACCTTGATATTTCCTACTCCAAATGTCTCGTGACATTAATTACTTGTATCCGTATGAATAAGCACAAACGCAATTCATGAATGTTCTTTCGTTATCGATCGTTGATTCCTAAACAGCTTCGTTGACTGCCTTTGAAGGCATCTGAAGCTCATCGCGCTTCTAGCATCCTTCATCGACATCGACTCCTTATTTTACTCAGCCTTTCTAAATCTACTTCTGCCTCTATCTGAATGCATCATAGGCCTGGCAGAAAATAAATTTATTTCACAAGATCCCTGAGTCGATGCTGATCTACATCACGGTTCGGGGTCTCGCTTACATTCCCTGAAAACTTCGAGCTTTCATCGATTTCCTTAAAACACACCCTTAAAATATTTCGCTTCTTGTCATCAAAACCTTAGCAGATGGACGCAGAAATCTTTTCTACACACGGCAGCTTATGGCTGCTGGTAGCAACTGGAACGTTTTTTGACGTCTCAATAAATGTGGAAAATATCATCACATTGAACATCTTAAATGAAACTAAATTATTTCCAGGCCACTTCACGATTTCCTCGAAAAATGAACGAAGTGTCACAAGAAAGCTACGTGGCAGCTTCGACAACGAGATACTGAAAGCACTTTTGTGTTTGTAAAAAAATACGACCGCTCCCATTGCGCGCCCTTATTTCGACCTAAGCCTGTCACAAGCTGACACTTCACGACGGCCATTGTGGCAGGCACAAAGAGAACGGCTCCGGACAACCGGACATTGCAATCATTTCCGTCCAAGAGGGAGATTTCGGACCGTTGTCCACAACAGAAGCGAAAATGTCGGCAGAGAGCACAAGTAAATGGAACGGAAGCGTCTGATGAAAGGAGATTGACTCGATGAAGGCTGTAAATGGGCAGGTAGACAGCGAAAGCGTTTGGTCAGACACGACCGCCTGGGTGAGGTAGGGGGCACCCAGCTGAAAACGATGCCGAAGATGAGTCTTGACGAAGTCGTAAATAAAGCGGCAGCTATAAAAGTAATCAAATATATATCTAATTGATGAAATTTAGGGTTTTAAAAAAATTGAGCGAAAAAAAGAAAAACAAATGGATTCCAAATATTTGAAGCTATTTTTACGTTTCAGTTGAGAAATAATTCTTTACAAAGCATTCAAGTTTATTAAAAAATACGAGGATATGAACTTTGTGAATAAAAATAAGATAAATGTATAGCAGGTTACAACGAACTAAGAATTTGTTGATGAGAACGCAAGACGTGTGGTAGAACAAACTAGATAACTGTGTACACTTGTCACACCCTTATTTGTAGGGGAACGGTGTACACTTGTCACACCCTTATTAGTACGGGAATAAGCTTACACTGAAATTCGAAGCACAATGAAAAATTGTATTTAATTGTAAAAATTGTAATTTTTCGAGTACACTGAAAATAAAACCAAAGTAACATAATTTTGATACAGAAATAAGTCCTGCTGAAATTCAATTAATCTCTCAATAGAGAAGCAAACTTCTTACGAAGAATTTTAGATCGTACGGGACGAGTAAATTTCTACAAGCAACAAGCAACGTAAAAGCGAGTGCCTAGACAAAAAAAAAATATAATTTACACACTATCAACACACGCACAAAGTTTGTATTATAGCTGTACAGTTCGTTGCGAGAGCACGGCTAGCTGAGCAAAACTCGCGTGTGTTTATGTGGACAAGATAAATTGGAGGCACGACAACTAATAAAAGACCTTAACGAGTGGCGCCGCGCCTCAGCCGAATTAAGAAGTTAATTTACTCGTCTTTATAAGACTATCTTAAGCCTACTAAGTTCCAGCGCATCCCTTGGCTAAGCTTCAGCAGGCCTCGGCCCAACCAGTTTACTTTTGCTCCCATTCATAACGCTTACGTTTCGAGGAATAAAGAGCAAATGGAGCATATATAGAGCATAAACAAGGCATAAATAAAGAGCAAATGGAGCATGAATGGAGTATAAGCAAGGCATAAATAAAGAGCATATGGAGCATGAATGAAGCATAAGCGAAGCATAAATAAAGAGCAAATGGAGCATAAATAGAGCATAAGCAAAGCATATATAAAGAGCAAATGGAGAATAAACAAAGCATAAACAAAGCATAAATAAAGAGTAAATGTACTTCAAGGTAAGCCTAGAGAAAATTGCTTCATTGAACACAGCCGACCCAGCTGTGGTGTCTCCAATACAGCAGCCGCCAGCAGCTGCCGAGACCTATTGAGTCAGTTTAGCGCACAGAACTGGTTTCAGCAACGCAAGTTAACTCAACGAGTAGAAATTTTTTTCCAAATAATTAAATTCGCTCCTTCGGTCTTAGCCTTGATCCTAAACAAACGAAACACCTGGATAAAAATATAATATTTTTGCAAGAAGCTGTGACAGAATAACTGTCAGAACGACGGAAAGTTCACACAGAATAGTGAATTCAAGTAGTAAGATTGCTCCATTAAATACAAACTAAAACACAGAGTGCTGGGTACACTGCTGCAGTAGCACCGTTGAAGTAGTACAACTATAATAATGTGTGAATTAAGAGTAAGGTTGCAGAATGTACCGTAGATACTGAAAACAACTTAAAAATAAATGTAACCAACAACCAAGAATCAGAGCTGGGCAGCGCTACTTTGAAATATAGCGGCCGCTACTGCTACCGCTTCATGCTCTAAATGTAGCGGGCGCTACCGCTACCGCTACATTGCTTCAAATGTAGCGCTACTACCGATACCGCTACTGAAAATGTAGCGGCCGCTACTAGCGGCCGCTACATGTGGCGCGCTACTGCCCACCTCTGCATGCTGGTTTTTAAATAATATTTAATACTATCAAGTACAATCTAAAGGCTTTATCTAAAAATGTAGCGGTAGCGGGCGCTACATTGCTTCAAATGTAGCGCCGCTACCGCTACATGTAGCGCGCTACTGCCCACCTCTGCCAAGAATATACTAAAAATGTATCTACCGAGCCAAGACGACGAGGAAAGGATGATAGTAAAAGCACCACCACTCACCCTCCTCTAGGGATGAAGGCATAGTGTATGCTGCAGACCGTGCCACGAGAACGTTCAAAGAACGTAAGAGCAGCACCACTCATCCTTTTCCAGTGATAAAGGTTTGTATTGTTGACTGACTCACGCGAACAGTGAAGAGATCTAGAGATGAAGAGACCGTCCTCCAGTGGTAAATTTCAAGCACAATCGACTGAGCCACGTAATGACTGCAAGAACAGCGCCACTCACCCTCCTCCAGTGGTGAATTTCAAGCACGATTGACCGAGCCACGTAATGACTGAAAGAACAGCGCCACTCACCCTCCTCCAGTGATGAGGGTCAGCACGAGTCCCAGCGGGAAGCTCGCAAGGACGACGCCTGCTACGAGGAGCGATGCAGCGAGCGGGATCACTCGTCGGAGAGGACGCCGGGACCGCAGTGTTGGGGCGGGATAGTTGGGACGCTTGGCTTTGCTGAGGCGGGACACTTCGTACACGCCCAAGAAGAGCACCGAGAACACGGCCGCTGACGACACGACCTAGCAGTGGGGTACATCTGGTCACAATTAAGGTTCTCATGGGAAAAAATGTCGCCACAAAGATGTCACAAAAAGGTGTCGCCAAAAAGGTGTCGCCAAAAAGGTGTCGCCAAAAAGGTATCACTACCGTTCGATTGATCGACGAGTCCCTCTAAAACCGTTCAAACAGCCACCGTATTATGTATGGTACAATCAGGCAGCAGATGAATGTGGTTATTTTATTCGCTATCAACATTGATAACAAATAATGGAATATTTTATTGGCTTAATGAAATGCAAATTTTTTCCGAGACCGTGCGTTAGGAGAACATTTTCTCAGTCTGATTATGTAGCTAAATTGACGTTGATTTTCCTCCATCACTGCGAAATCTCTAAAGAAAAGAAGATAAATAATGGTAATTTGAAACTATAGGGCTTAAACCAAATAAATATAAAGTCCTTGAAAAATACAACGGGACCCCAAATAAGTTCAAAATCATGACACTATTCTGAGTTAATACAGCCTAGGACCGTCATCTGAGAAAAAATACCCGAAAAAACATTTAAAATATCGCTATTCGAAAATCCCTCAAAAATAATTAAATAACCCTATCTAAAAACACCCGAAAAGTTAATCGTAATAAGGTTCTCTCAAAATGTGAAGACAAACTCAAGTAACGAAGGCATGAAACAAAAGCGAACCCTGAAGACTCGTTATCACGACGAGCATTTCACAGCAATCGTTTGATAGTTCTAGATTCCCGAGACGCCTGCTCCATGGCCGCCGCTCCTCAAGTTCAGCGGCTTGTTTTTATCAAAGTCCTCGACCGTAAGCACCTCACAAGCCTTTCAGCGAGGCTAATTCGTTTACTTAGTGGGACTGACATGCTCAGTTATCAAAAACGCTCTCCAGTGACGCGTGGCTGAGGTAATCAACCATTTAAAAAGCACGCGTTTTGGCCCCAGAGACACGTGTCATTTCCATGACTGATCTCAGCAACGCAACGCTGGTGAGTGCTTTTGATACCTGAGGAGATCAGTCCTATGTAACGATCGGTCAAGTTGAATACAAAAGAGATCCAGCTAATTTTTCAAACAAAAACTTCCTCTAAGCATCCAATTACATCATCCAATTAGGCTTTGTTGATCTTACGCTCACCTAAATTTCGCGGGTCTCGTACAAAAGAACGTCACTGTGAAGGCCTCACTGCAAAGTCAACATGCAAATTTGTCACTCAATAGAACCAAGCCCAGGGCTCGTTGGACGCGAGCGACGCACGAACCGCACACCTCCCAGCGAAAAGGACGTAAGGAAATGAGCACTAAATTTGGTCAGAAACATCGACAGGACGGGCGAAATGGCAGATTCTAAATGAAACCGCGCGAGCATCAATTTGAATTAATCCTTTCGTAAAACGTGCATCTAAAAAACGGATCAATCGTAATGTATTGTACATTCCGGAAATTACAACGAGTCTATTTTGAGAGTTTACTTTCAACTCATAACCGCTCTTTCTGCACATCAAATACCAAAACTAAAATCCACTTTTTATGTATAAAAATACATCGAAGACTTCAGTTTGAGATTAAAACATTAACAAGCACAATAGAAAGATGAACCAAACAAAAAATGCTCAACGATCACTATCATAGGATACTTCAAAAACAAATAGAAAAATGCAAGTTATTCAGTCTACGGAAGTTACTACAAAAATTTAACTTACTATGCACGGCCTGACCCTCGTAGCGTCTGAATGTTGCTTCGCTTAAAAAATTGACGTAAATTTGTCACAATTTGAAGCCGATGCACAGACTCGAAATCACGAAATAAACCAATCCAGTAGGTATTAATGGCGCCTCTTCACTTTACAATATATCTTCATTTCGACACTGAACTCCACAAAATTTCTCATTCAGCATTAATGAGAATCTTCAAGTTTCATCAATATTCCATAGTTAAGTTGTCTTGTAGCTTATTATATGGGATATAATAGACTAAACAACTTTACCAACATTGTGAGAGGTACCTAGAAGTAAAGTACCTTAATATTAATCCGTTCTTCATTCTCGGTTTCTTTGCCTGAAAAACAGCATTTAAATACCAGTTAAGTTTAACGTGTTACAAAGTTAGACCAGCCAACACAAAAACAACGCAACGAAACCAAAGTTACTAAGAAAAATTCCATGGTCAAACTGAAGCTCATTTTATTGCAATCGTCAAATTTGACGCTCACTAAACATATTTTTTGTAAGACATGTACTTCACTTTTTCAAAGCATTGAAATTAATGAAATACTTGAAAATTTTGCCACGACAAAACTTCTGCAGCTTCTGAGAGATGCGTAGAGGGCCCATCCAGAGGAAGGCAGCAGGACAAAGAGGGGCACCAGGACAA
>VOMN01099708.1:0-10862 GCA_014899125.1 Orchestia grillus
TACTGCCGGTCCACGAAGGGCGTTCTGTGTCCCTGGTTCTTCTTCCTAGCTGACGTGTCTGGAGGAGCAACTAGGACCGTGAAGGATAATTTAACATTGAAATACATACGAGATAGACATGCCTTCACTCTGAAAGTACAAAAAATTGCTGGCAAAAACATGCGTAAAGGAGCTGAGGTGCCTCTAGCTGCGAGTTGCCCGGAGTCTTGCCGTTGTCTACACGTCTCCGAACTTTGAATCCCACAAAAAATATCAGCGATCCGATCCTGTCGTTCCAGTTATCATCGTGTTGGAGTGTGTCACTTATACTGAGATGAAAATCAATATTTTTATTCAACAAAAAGTCTACGCGCGCATGAGTACGCACGTTTTCAAAGGCGTCCGAGCGATGTAGTAGTTTTGAAAGGCGTCCGAGCGATGCAGTTTTTTTGTTTCAAGCGACCAAGGGGTGCGCCTTCATTGAAAACACCCGAAAACATTCGTAGAAGTAAATAGCATTTCAAAGTCTTCACAAAAGTTTCAACATTCTGTAAAAAATACACAGAAAGTTGTCAACTTTTATTTCACATTTTTGCGAATGTCTCACCAAAGTTTGGTTCAAAGGAGATTGTCTGCCAGTAGGCAAAATAATCACGATAAAAGTATGTGCATTGCAGTGAGAGCTGGGTATTCTAAATGAGAGCGAAATATTACGTGATGATTTTTGTGTATTATTGTAGTAGTACTATGCTCGCCAGACAAAAAATTAGTTACCTCCTAATAATATGGTGCAGGATCTCCACGAGCACAAATATTGGTGGTAATTCTACACGGTGTAGAGTATACAAGTCTCCTAATGTACGCCTGGTCGATTTTAATTGATTTCGTAATGGAGCCACAGCACATGGACGACCTTCTCGACGTCTAACTTGTCGTTCTAGGCGGTCCTAAAACATTTCTATTGGATTCATGTCTGGAACTTAGCTGGACAATCTAAATGCGTGATATATCCTGAATGAGTGTCATGCCAATTAATGACAGTTGTAGACAGTTCTGAATACAGGCAAAGTATCCTGCCTGTCTTCATTCAGATATAGGGCAAATGATACAACTTAGCGATTCATCAGCCCATTGTAGCTATGCTGGTTCGGTTTGACGGGTACTTTTACTAAAGGACCCACTTCTGTGTGGTTGAAACAGCCCGGAATGTGATAGACCCGCCTCTTTTTGTATCGCCCCTTGCACACAGGCATTGTTGAAGGCTTCATGAGGTCTTCTATGAACACGACGACGGGCATCATTGCTATAAAGACAGGATCGGGATTTATCTGACCTCATGACACTTCTCCAATGCTCTACAGTTCAATGTGCTAGTGTTTTGTCCCAGTTTAAACGAGTGGTTTTGTGGACGGGATTTAACATAAGTGGTTTTAAGTCACTCTGCTCCATGTATACATTGTCTGGAGTTTCCTACAACGAGTTCGTTCAGAAAAGGCATTAGAAGAGCCGTTACTGACGTATCTCAGTATTTCCAGGCTCGATGCAAAGAGATTCCCGTCAGCCATTTGAGACACACAGCGGGTTTCCCTATCGGTTAGAATTTTCTTCCGACTACAATTTTGACTTCAATTGCCATATGTATCGGATTGTTCCCATAGTTGGTAGACCCGCCTGACAGCATGAAATACTAGCGAATTCGCTATTTCCTTTGCTGAATGTTCCTTAGTTTGATCAAATACAAAAGTTTCTTTTTTGCCATTCCGAGACGTCTTGCTTTCGTTCTGTAACTAAGAAACTAGTCTATACATTACAAGCTCCCAATGAAGACTGCCTCTTCAGTATTTGCTTATAATTTAAACTTTGGTTGCAGGCTTGAAAACCGATAGATGAACTTAGTAATTAACTGAAGCTCAAAAAACGATAGGTGACTAATTTCTTGTCCGGGGAGCTTATTAGTAATGCCTTAGAAATTGAATATCAGAATTCACTTCGCAATTCTGAGGAACTTGAACAAATAATGTATTAATTATAGGGAGTGTTTTCACCGGAGTATTATAAATCATGCATTAATTATAGAGAGTATTTTCGCTGCAGTTATATAAATATGAGCTGTATAAATTATAGAGAGCATTTTCGCAGGAGCGTTATAAATGATGTATTAAGTATAGAACTGTAATACACATACGTCACAAGTAAGAGACGTTACAGCTGTAGCACACACATGTTACATATAACAGAGGCTGCAGCTGTACCACACACACATGTCACACATATAACAGAGGCTACAGCTGTACCACACACACACATGTCACACATATAACAGAGGCTGCAATTGTAGCACACACGCACACACACGTCACACATAAAACAGAAACTGCAGCAGTACTTTGTTGCAGTTATTTAGCTGCGATGGTTGTCTGCACTGTCCCTTTGATCTGCCTGTGCCCCATCTCCTCTTTTATACCCATAAACGGCCTCAGGGGAGCGACGAGCTATCATCGAACCCTCATTTCTCGCTCCAGTTCACAAGCACAACTCAGGTCCAGTCTGGGTGAGGGAGCGATCCTGCACCTGGTTTGTTTGCGTGCTGGGTCAAGGCACCTGTATGATTTTCTCGCGCCCTTCTTCATGAAACTTCGGTGATTCGGAGGGATGCTGTTGTCATAGTATGAGGCTTGTGCAATATTTTTGCGGTGCTCATCGTTGAGTTTGCGTGATTGTGGATATCGTTGTTTCCTGTGCGCAGCAATAATGTCCACAATATAATTTGCGAGCTGTCCTCAGCTACATGTACGTCTTTATGAACGTTATTGTTTCATATAGGATGTTATTGAGCTGTTCTTTGCTAAGTATGCGCCATTGGGAATGTTCTTGTTCCAATTAACGTTCTATATTAACGATGCGACTAACGTACCTCATTAACGTACCTCCATTTTACGTGATTTTATAGTTTGTTTAAGATCTATGCATATACATTGAAGCTGCTTCAACTTGGAAAAGAGTGATGTTGTTCATTTGGAAATATGCTCAAGAATCGTCTTCCATAGATTTGGTACTTCACCTCGTAACATTCGTACAATTATCGAGTTTTGTAACTGGACCCTGATATTTTTAGCCAGTAGTTACTATTGATATTTTACAGCTTAGGATTTTCACCTAGAAACTTACAACAGTTGAGCAGTGGGGTAGTAATTTACAGTTTTTTCCTGAATATTTTCTGATCAAAACTTATGTACATACGTTAATTAATTATACTCATAGCGCTTGTACATACGTTAACTTTGATGAATACAATGCATAAATTACCTTAATTTTAATCCATATTTTTTGTTCCAGGTATGTGGCTATCCCACCGAGTTCGGCTTTTGTGGTGCTCATTTGGTAAGTAGAAAAAAACTTTTCCAATACTTCATTGCGGAACCGATATCATCCACTGTCGACGATTCCTTTTATACGAAAATACGGTCGTTAGGTCCGTATACGGTCGTTAGGTTAGTCTCGGAAAGGCAGGCGGTCCAGTTGCCTTCGCGGCAGTGATTCCACGGTCGTACGCGTGCTTCTGCCCCCCTCCCACACGTGCGAGTTAGCCTTGGAGGATCACCGTCATGACTGAAAATTTTAAAATTTTGTTGAAATTTTTGTCGTTTTGTTCGACACTGGGGTGGATGTGCACTCAAAAGCGGGAAACATGCGCAACGTTTGGCGTATTTTTGGCTAGGGTAAAAAATGAGTTGGGTCTCGCCTGCAGGGTTGAGGCTTTGCTGCATTTCAACCCTTCACAAAAGGCATCACAGAAGGGCCTTGCACTGTAATTTTAAGGTAGGATATAATCTCATTCTGGGGCTCAAATAGGCTTACGCGACTCGATCGATCATATTCAAATCCAAATGCGTTCAGTTGATAATCTTTTCACACGTTTTTCAGTTGATCATACCATAGTCACATTCACGCCATCATCGCTTCATGCTCGCCGTGGCTAAATGATTCATTCTACAGTTTTTACTCAAAGCGAATTTTTTGTTACGATGTGTTCGAGGAACGCACACGTGCGCAGAGTTCACGTGTGTGGATACTGTTCTCGTACACAAATCATGTAAACGTGTGTACAACGTACACGAACGCAAGACATGTAAAGCTGTGTAGAATGTATATTCACGCTAGGCATACATGTATGTAAGATGTATGTGTATTCATCTAATGATGTATTAGATAAGCAACATAGAAGAAGCCACTGAGCCTGCGGTGCAGAGTGCACTTTTGAGTCGCTGACGAATGCTTCGAATATATTAGTCCTTACTCACGAGGGTGTTCTGACAAGAAGTGCTGTTTTTCATGCGCTTTTTTCATTTCCCTAACACACATCATTTGTTGATGCTGCTTATCTTGTTGTAAACTTTTACTGCATGTAAGCTCGACTATCTACAACTCTTTTTAGTGTGTCTAAAATTTATCGAATTTTTTCATCCAAAGATTAAGATTTCAAGTTGTGTTAACACGAATAAACTCATCCTTGCTCGATTGCTGGTTCTATTCGAGGAATATGGGATTTTTCAGAGCATTTGACCAGGCAGAAAACATGCCCAGGTATTGACGTGAGAAGCGTTTGCTGAAGTTCACTTTTGGTTCATTGTAGATAATTGCGACCAAGAATTAATATTTTTTGAGCGTTTATAGCCAATGTGTAACGCTTACCAATTGTTCGCGTTGAGTTAAAGCGATGATTTTCGTCACAAATCTTCTTCGGTGCGGTCTTGATAGCTGCAAAAACGGCCCTAGCGCACAGACACGCATCTCTTCCCCCGCGTTTTTCATCTTAGGTTCAAGTTTGCGAAGAAATATCGCTCGGGTTCTTGATGAAGGATATTCATTCTTCATCGTGACCGAACTGAAGATATTTGTTTGGCTTAGCACATCGTGACCGAACTGAAGATATTTGCTTGACTTGGAAAAGATTGATGCGTGCATTTTTTGCGGTGCAATTTCAAGACAAGAGTGCACTTGTCTGCCTCTGTGTGCGTCCAATTAACCCAAAAAGGAATAAAGTATATTTTCAATGAACGAAGTGAAGTATTGTGAACGCGGTCGTTCACGTGCACTTTCGCCCTAGTTTTGATCGGGACAATTAAAATTCAAGGCTAAACTGTACTCTTTGTACAGTCTATAGTTCTTGGTAGAGGTCCTTTTAGGGTTAACTCTTTGGGATTGTATATTTTATCGTCCCATGTACGATTTATTGAGCTGCTCTCTGCAAAATTTACGTCATTGGGAATATTTTTGTTCGGATTTATGTGCTCGAACAACAATGAGACCTGGACGAAGTGTCAGGTTTTGTAACTAAGGAGGCGCAGTCTGACCCGCACATCAGCGTGTTTAGGATAAACGGCAACACTTGTTGGTATTATTCAAAATTTGTACCTAGAGACACAGTTGTGAGGGATGTACAGCCCTACGATTGCACTTTAAAGGTACCACAGCATTTATCTTGCCGCTACTTGGTGGCACTCTTGATGGTACTTGATGGTACTTGGCAGTACTCTTGATGGTACTTGGTGGTACTTGGTGGTTCTCTTGATAGTACTCTTGATAGTACTCTTGATGGTACTTGATGGTACTCTTGATGGTACTTGGTGGTACTCTTGATAGTACTCTTGATGGTACTTGATGGTACTCTTGATGTTACTTGGTGGTACTTTTGATCGTTCTTGGGGGTACTCTACCGCACATCGAGGCCTCTTGATACCAAGTGCGACCTCACGTGTAACCGTGGAAGACAAACATCACAGTCAGGAAGAAAAAATTCCTGCATTCTGGAAGTAGGAAAAAATTCTTTAGCGACATACGTATGTTGGAGCAAAGGGCCTTTTAGGATGCGAGTTGCTGCGAGGCTGCAAGATGTCAGTCCGCCGCCAAACTTTGAATCCTTTTAAATAATATGAAGTGTCCGATCCACTTGTAAACATTATGCAAAGTTTGTCATTCATAATAAGATAACGGGCAATCACGGGATGTGCCAGTGCGGCGCCCACAAGAAACCGGCAACTTCAGTTCATAGCATGAACCGTGTTTGAAATGGTTGAGCTCAAAATATAAGTGTCAATCCCTGCTGAAACATCGCAGAGATCTCAACCATCGATCAACCGCACACTGAAATCATTCACCAAAACTCATCAATCAATCCTAAGTAAACTAGGATTGATTTGAACGAGAATGGAACGACCAAACTCTTTGATCGCTCGTCCCTCTATTGCATTGCCCTAGAACTTGAACGTACTCATCGAGGTGTGCAATTAGCGTTGGCGTCTAGAGCGTGTCCTCGGCTACCCTTCCCTTCATCGTAGCGCACCTGCCTAGGAGCCGCTTCTGATCGCCTCCCTACTGTCGTGACGTCACGCCCCAAACGTACGACGGCGCTGCGAGGTCACCAAATGTGTTGGAGGGGCAGAGATGTTGCTTCCGATCCGTATTTTCTTCCGTGTTAATTTCGGCCCGAATTACTCCCATGTTACTTCCGGCCCGTTTGACTCCTATCTTACTTCCGGTCCGTATTACTCCGGTGTTACTTTCGGCCCGTATTACTCCCGTGTTACTTCCGGCCCGTATTACTCCCGTTACTCCTGGCCCAAATTACTCCCGTGTTACTTTCGTCCATAATTACTCCCGTGTTACTTCCGGCCCGTATTACCCCCGTGTTACTTCCGGCCCGAATTACTCCCGTGTTACTTCCGGCCCTAATTACTCCCGTGTTACTTCCGGCAATAATTACTCCCGTGTTACTTCCGGCCCGTATTACTTCCGGCCCTTATTACTCCCGTATTACTTCCAGCCCGTATTACTCCCGTATTACTTCCGGCCCGTATTACTCCCGTATTATTTCCCGCCCGTGCTACCTCCGAGGAGCGGACACCGCGCGCTAGCCGCGCTAATGGTGGCAGGATCACGAGTTCTCAAGGAGAGAATCTGAGGCTGGAGTCGTGAGTTTGAGGTAGGGAAGTGGAAATTCCTTTGGGAAATGAGGAGAAAGGGATGTACAAAAGTAGCGAATAGAGGACTGTGTATGAAAAATAGGGTGCAGAGGATCGCACTCAAAATAGGGATGTATGAAAAACCAAGGAGCATTTCTACCCCAAAAAAAAACAAAGAATCACGGTGAAAAATTGGTCTCGAATGCTATACATAATGCATTGGGGCACTAGTATTCAAGGGGAATTTTTTTCACTAATTTGTAGAAAAAATGACAAGTTAAATTTTTGAAGTGAAGATGGAATTATAGAAAGCAATGTAGAAAAATGAAGCGGAAAAAATGGAAAGCTCTCTTCCGTTTGTGAATGATTGAAAATATGCAATAAAGTACTCGATTCCAATGGGCACGTGTTGTGTGAATGAAGAAATTTAAACGGACAAATATTTTGAACGGAAAAACAACATTGCAATCGGAGAAAAAATGACTCTTTTAATTGAAAGTAACTAAGCAAGTCGGTTCAAAAGAAGCACGACTGTACATAGGAGTCCTAAGTCTATTAGAGAGTAATATAAATTGTCTCATTTTAAATTGTAGGGTCAGGCTTAGAGATTTCTTTGTGAAACTCGGGCTGCCTGTACTTTAAGCTTTCTTTTCTCAGGAGCTTAGCGAGTCGGACTTCTTATCGCGCCCTACGCAGTGTGATGTCTTTGTGAAAGCCTTTCGCGCTCCTTGTGGGAGGCGGGGCAGTGCTGCAGAGGGGGTTGGAGAGATTAAGACTGGATTCCGTAGATTTACAGCTCTATAATAAAGCGGCGACGCAGCGTTAACTACAGGAAGCACGAAATTAACGAAGCTCGAGCAGCGCCGTAACCAGGCTGTGTGATAACGAAAGTAAGAGTTCTCTATTGTGGCCATTGTAATGACTGGAGGGTTCAGGGAGCGGTGCCTTGTATAGGCTGTGCCACACTGATCTCTTTTCCACTCTCTGTGTTGTCCTTGGTATTCAACACAACGTGTAATTCAATGTTATTCATATGCATTATGAAATCCATTAGTTCAATATCAGTACATATTCAGAACTCCATCGAAAATAAATGACAAAAATCAGTGTCTGGAACTGTGGGCTGCACAGTTCCAGCGACGCGGCGTTGGCTGCAGTGCTCCTGCGCTGGTGTCGGATATGAGCAGGGAGGAGAGGCACGGTGGCTTCATCAGTGTCTGCCCTCATGCACTAGACCGGGGTTTCGTTCTTATTTCTGGTTAACATGCCTAGTACCGCGTGCAAGGGCAGATCCAGCCGGTTGGTTGGAGGGAACAGCCAGTTCTCAAAAGAATGCTATAAAAGGGGAGGTGGGGATGAGGGGGTAAGGTTGTGGAAACTATTGAAACATTGAATTTACGGGAGATCATAGCCATTGTAACGCTAATAATATACGGTTATACCCTTGTAATTAAATGGGACTGGAGAAACGCTCTGATGGGATTCCACGTCTTGCGGGACCCGTATATGTAATATGGCCACTTTTTTTACTACCTAGAGAGAGAGGGGGGAGATTTTCTTCTCATGCTTTTTCAGATTTCCGTAATATTAGACAAATTGCTAAAAATTTTCTGAAGTAACACGCAGACATACTATTTGCCCCTGGAAATTTTCCTCAATACCACCTGGATGTACGTGTACATGTCCTGAAAACCCATTGTTATAAGTTAAATCCCGTATTTAAACTTATAACAATCACTACCCAACTTCGATTAGTCAGAACATTCTTATATATGTATGTACCCATATTTATCTAAACAAAAAATTTATTTTTGAATGCATGAATTGATAAAGCAAATACCCATTAGACCGGCACCCAGTCGCGCCCGGCCTCATAAGGGGAAGGTGTCGTGCGCTGGGACGCCGCCCGCCGGCCTGCCTCGACCACCTCCGTGTCAGCCCCTGCACGGCGGCACTTCCCGGGCCCGAGTACAGCGATATTAAAGTCCACGTTGTCGAGCTTATGACGTACAAAACGTATAACCCTTCACTGGCCGAATTCCCTACTCTCTGTGTTGTTACTTTCACATACGTTGTTTGTTTGAAGGGAAATGCTCTCTACCATCATGAAATTTTGTCCGACGGTTTTCGTTTGTTTTTCGCTTAATGTAGATTTGATATGCTTTGATAAGCAAATGTGAATGATGTGGATACATTTTTGTATACTAGAAAATAATTTTACCAGTGAAGGATTTATAGTAGGGAAAATATGTTTATAGAAATGTTTCCATTACTACGTAGTAAATATCAAGCGTTTTCGAAAACTGACGCGTAACGTTTCACAGTTGAATTACAATTTAATTTATATCTTCAGTGCTTCAATTATAGGAATCCAGTGAAGTGTGAACATTCATGAGTTGTGTGAGTAATGCATAACTCGCCAAGCCTGATGGAAGAATTGCTCCTGCTAGAGTCAAAATTCTTCGCTGCAGTTGCATCCATCTCTTAGGAGACTCAAAAGGATTAAAATGCTTGGCTTTTATCCATTAAATTCATTCGCACTCAAGCAATTTTTACAAGTTGATGCTTTCTGCTCCCGGAATTTGTTAATGCCAATTCTCACTTGGTTTTACTAAGTCTTTTACTAGGGTGCAGTCTTTCTTGATAAACTTCTTTGTTATTTTTCTTGCTCGACGTGAAAACATTTCTTGTCGATTTTCTAATCCATTAGTTAACACTAATTTTCAAGGGGTACAATGACCCACCCAGCGGCCGCATCGCCAGAAACGCGTTGAGACTTTTGAGAAGCTCACGTGACTCGGTTCTTTGGTTTTGTACGAGCCTCGGACCGTCATATCCTCGACCCTATCGCCTGTTGACATCAGCGCACTTTGCCATCTATCCGCCACTCTCAAGGTTCACTGAAGCCAACCTTTTCAAGTTGCTTCCAATTAACGCGAAATGATATCGTCTTCTTCCTTCTTTTCTGTCACCTTCTCCGCTCACCTTCTCTAGGCTAGTACACCAACCCATTGACTGCCTTACAGCGTGCAACAATTGTCTATATTGTTACCTGTGATATACTAGGAATTTATACAACACGTGCGGTCGCCCGCTAAATTTAGGTTTGTGTTGAAGCTTTCTGGGCAATTCAGGGTTTAATGGAGACCTTATATCTGTGTTTTGGTGAGTGCCTGTGTTGGTGGCCTGGCCCTCGTCCCACAACCCTCGTCCCACAACCCTCGTCCCACAACCCTCGTCCCACAACCCTCGTCCCACAACCTTCGTCCCACAACCCTCGTCCCACAACCCTCGTCCCACAACCCTTGTCCCACAACCCTTGTCCCACAACCGTCGTCGCACAGCCCCCGCCGTTATGAACGCCAGACGCAAGCGTATTTCCAATTTTTGGAGGAGATGTCGCCAGAAAGTTTGTGTGTTTGCTACTGCGAGTGGCCGGCTCGACTATTGAGCGCCAGCGGCAACTGTTTCGGGGCTAATGGGAGCGAGACGGCGGTCGTAGCGCTGATTTTGCCCCCTTGCCAAGGGGAGGTGCGGGCCTGTGTGGGCCTGCAATTGTCGACACTCCGTCGGCAGGCCTGACGGGAATGCGCTCTCTGTCATATCGCAGTGTTGTCTGAGCAGTGAAGCTTCCGGCCTGCTGCCAACCTCATCATGCCTCAGGTCGCATTCTTGCTGGGAGGGTGGAGTGTTCTTCACTGGCCTCGCAGTGCCCCGGCATCATCTCTTTTTTGGGGCACTTCGATGTTACCTCAGCGGGGAGACCCATACACAGCTGGCTTATTGTAACGCGGGATGTGCCCGTCTGCCGTGTTCTTCTTATTCTTGGAAGTGGGGCTCCCTCATCCCCGCAGCACTTCCCCTCCCTCTCATCACCATACCTCCCTCTCATCACCACACCTCCCTCTCATCACCACACCT
>VOMN01099710.1:0-15857 GCA_014899125.1 Orchestia grillus
CGCGGCCTGCACGCAGCGCGGCTCAGTGTTGCGCGGCCTGCCCGCAACGCGGCGCAGGACGTCAGGAACTTGAGTCAAGCAAGCACAGGTATTGCCTGACGTTTGTGACAACTCTCGAACAATGTTGCAAGGGAAACAAGATAAAACATTTAGTTTGAAAATGAAGTTAAGACTAAGTCGAGACCTCTTGCTATGTTGCAAGATGGATTGGCTGCCCGGAAAAAGTATCTCTTGTGTGTCTCGTAAAATTTTAGCTGTTGCCGATGGCGTATCCAAAACAACAGCCTGGAGGGATCGTGAGAGGTTTTTTGAAGTGATGCTGTAAAATCGTACGAAAGACTGATGTCTTTAAATTGCATAGCAGTACTTCCTCCGACAGAATTTTGTTTATATTTTAAAAACTTTCTACTTAACAAGTAGTGTACGGTATTGATCGGTGAACAGTAAAGCCGTTGGAACTATAACTTAATTAACCCCGAGAATGTGTCATGCAAATTTTTATTTTTTTTAAATGTGCAGTATTGAACAAAAAATATTTTCAAGTTTTAATAATTCACATTTCTATAGAGCGATACGGAAACATTTTCAAATTATGTGTAATTCAGATCGAAATATGATTCTACTTATACATGAAATAAGAATTACTGAGATTGTACCCGGATGAATCCCGTGTGTTAACCTTGCATTGCCAACGGCTAAATGCAAAATTAATTTTGGTAGAATACCATTGCCAGTATGCGACTCGATTGTTGCGAACTATTTGTAATGTTAGAGTAAACGCAAAATATTGCAAGACTGGCTTTCTGAGTGCTAGATTGGAAGTCTGTCATCTTCACTCGTCTAGGTGAAACACCTCACCTCTCGGTATCAACTACCGTGCTCTGGGAACTAAGGTGGTGACTGCCTTCTACAGCAGCAGTAGCACATTACTGCTCGGCTATATCTTGAATATCTTGAAAATGTTTTGGCCTTTATGCCCTGGCCACACTGGGGTGCCCCCGCTTTGTGTGCATGGTGTGCCTTCGCATATCCGCGAGCTGATAGTACTCAGTTCACAAAAGTACTCAGTTCACAGACCAACGGTTGTACAGACAAACTTATTTAAAGAGAAGTCCTCAAAAACCCTCGTATCACGGCACACATTTCCGTAGACAGTCCAGACAGCCAAAAAGTTCACAGCCATACAATATTTAGTACGCTCCATGGGCTAGTGGTAGCGTGATAGCCTCGTAACCGAGAGGACCTGGGTTCGAACCTCGGCTCAGGAAGGCATTTTCACGTAAGCAGGGAGTACTTCCCTTGGAAAAAGAAAGTTTAAACCACGCATTCCTCACATCCTTCACCACGCCAGAAGTTATAAGGTATTGAAAACCCAACGGTAAAACGTGGTGGAATTAATAAAAGTTCTTTCCGTGGTTACTGTACATCTGTTCCCATTTGCAGTGCGATTCGATATTCATTAGACGCGAAGTGTTCCTCGGAATCGGTGATGAAATCATCTGCAGTTTGCGCGTGTGTGTATCCTTTGCGCCCCACGCGCTCTCGTACACCTACGCGCCGGTAAATCTAGATAGAAAATCGTGCGCAACCGCAGCTCTCCTGGGGAGTCGGCCGCCCCTGACCGCATCTTCCGAGGCCCGCCTCCGCTTGTTCGGGTCCCTACTGCGCGTGCGTGCAGCTTTTGTGTGTGCATTCCATGTAAAGGTTACTATACTCTGGATAATTATATTCAAATGTTTATCTTTTGTTGTCAATATTTTTTTAAGTTTTGGTTCTCTGGTCATTGTACCATACCAATGCGGCTAAGAATTGGAACGCATTTATAAAGTATAATAAACTAACCTAATCATATTTGTTCCCGATTGAACATAACACTTTTAGTTTTAGGTACATGTTCCCTACATAACACACTGCCCTCCATTTTTCCGTTATGTTTTTTTAGCCAAGTAAGAAAGTTACTCCGGTGTAAGTTTGAATGAGCCAAATTTAAAAGACTATGTACTAGAATTGCGTGATGCAGATTCTTGTATTTTTCTATAACTGTTGTTCTTGGTACTTACCACATCACGCGCTAGTGCAGATACTTTCATTTTTGTCGCGTTTGAGTGTTGAAGTCCAGACGTAGACCATGAAAGCTTCTTGAATATTTCAGTTCATTTTTGATACAGACTTTGTAATTTAATCGGACTTGTGCTGCTTGAAAAACGCTGTGTTTCATACGCTCATGGGCTTGCCATGAACGCTCAGTAAAGCCGCACGCTATCCATCTGTTGTGAGAGATGGTGACGCGATACTTTCGCATTCTAGGCGAAAATTTCGAGCAACCCAATCTGTGAGTGGGCTTTCTGTGAGTGGAGTTTCTGTGAGAGGAGTTTCTGTGAGTGGGATTTCTGTGAGTGGGCTTTCTGTGAGTGGGCTTTCTGTAGGTCGGATTTCGGTGAGTGGGGTTTCGGTGAGTGGGGTTTCGGTGAGTGGGGTTTCTGTGAGTGGGGTTTCTGCGAGTGGGGTTTCTGTAAGTGGGGTTTCGGTGAGTGGGGTTTCGATATTTTACGGCATAAACTTGACTAGTACAGCTTGTATGTTAACCTGATATTAAAACTAGAAAGTTTTGCTGAGATTTATCAGCACATTCACTACATTGATGTCCTTCGTTAATTTTTCACTCAACAAAAACCTAATTTTACTCGACCACCTTACCTGGTAAGATGTTGAAGCCTCTCTGAGACGAACACTCTCCTCGTCAGAATGTACAATCAGTAAATTCCCAGCTAACACAACATACATGTCCCGCAAGGCTTCGCCCTTTTGGATGACATTTTTAGGCTTTAGTTTTGTCTCTGTCATACTCGAGACCGACAAGTTTTGCTGCCAGGCACAGGATGACAGGGCGTGTTTGAATGGCAACCCCTAGGCCCCGAGTTCGAGGACCTTCTTAGGCTTGGGTGGGCTGGCTGGGCTCGATTTTGGAGTCGGAACAGGGTTGGCTACCGCATTAAAGTTCATGCTTAACTACTAATTAATTTTTATTGTTCTTTGAATTTGTTGGAGTACAACCGCTCTTTCATAATTTCATGGAATAGTAGTTGTGACGTATTTTAAAGTACGTAGAACTTGTTCGTGAATGTAGACTGCCTGTTTGTTTTGCATTGAACTTTGTGCTGGTTGCCGTGCAGTTTACTGTTTAGGTTGACACATGAGTTTACGTTCAAGAATTTTACTCCAATCGTGGCCTTTCTTACAGCCACGCTATACCATTCACCACACAGTTTTTAGACCGAGTAGATATTCTTGTATTTGGAAAAACATTATTGCTGATTTAAATTATTGCAAAAAATCTCCGGAGAGAGGCTACTGCAATAGAAATTGGACTTTATTGCTATCAAAAAAACGTGAAACTTAAAATTCATTTGAATGCTCTCTGGAAAAAGTTCATTTTTCATTTTCAGACGCGTGCCATTTGTACTCTCCCTTTAGAAAAGACGCTAAACAGAGCTGCCATAAGTGTGATGTCAAGAAAGACAACACAGCGTTCGAGGAACACCTCGCAGTTAGCTGCTGCACGACCAAAAGTTCAAGTTTTTCTCACGATGGCCGGCAGTCACACGGTCTTCAAGGCCTTGCACTGAACAAAAGTAATAGCCATGCTTCACCAGGCATGTCTCAGCCATTCTTCTGTGCGGTTACGTGTTGAGAAATGTCATTTTGGGGAAAACATTATACTGGCCTTTGTTATCACGATACCATAACGTATTTTTTACAAACACCATAATTTATGTTTTACACACGTGAATTGTGTTTTGATACTCTCTGATTGTTGTAGCATCGATTCTAACGTTCATTAGACGAAGTCGATTGTCTGTTATTAGCACAGGTCAGCTAGCCAAGGGGCGAGCGCAATTACTTCAGGTTTGGTTGCGGTGCGTGACCCTCCTTAATTGAGAAGGTGTCTCGTTCCCGCCACATTACCTTAATTCCTCTAGTGTGGGAACAAGTCTGTCTTGCAGATACGTAATGGAGGCATCGTAAGTGCGGCGTGACTAGAACTGCTGGTCATTAAGTTAGCTTACGGTGATACCTAACGGTGCTTACCACCCAACTAGTTCGTGACCTTTACATTTTAACGTAATGATCTCTTATTTATTTTATTTACGGTTTTATTTCTTCAAGCTATATGCTAGTTGTGTGACATTGACCTATCTCATACTTGATTAATGAGTCGTTTAAAACGGTAGTTTTATTCGTGCCTTGTGAGCTTTATTCTGCATTATTCTTTATTCTCTGCATTATTCAGTGAATTACACTTGAACTATGCACGTGCGAAAATTGCGTGTTTTTTTCTGGCCTTGTACGCGTGAAGGTCTCATGCTCATCTCAAACGCTGTCTGCGACGTCAGTTTTACTGCTTCATGTTGTCTCAGCCTTTAGAAGACTTTGACTTTATGATACGCTGTATTATACAACTGCCTTTATGTCCGTCATCAACTTATTTCTGTCTGCGTGCGCCTTGTGCTTTGTCGATCTTTGCTGTATGACAGTGAAACAAAAAGACACGTGAAGTATATTCAACGCAAATTACGCCTCTATTTAGTCCACCACTCATATTTATCGTGTCTGGACCCTTTTGGAAATTGGCTTCATTTTTAGATTCGCCGTGCGTATTGTGTGAAGAAAATACCGTCTTCTTAGAAAATTTCGTATTTTTCCCGGCAGTGTCATTAAAATCGTGCAATGTTTTTTTTAAATATTTTTGTAGGCTTTCTTTACGAATTATAATGTATTTAGATTTCAGGTTTTCAGCATGACAATAATTTGCAAACTCTCGATGATACACAGACAGAACGGAGATATCGTTCTTCCATCACTTACGAACCAACTTAATTCTTCCACAGCGGAATTTTTGTGTGATGGTGTATCATACGAAGATTTAAAAGTGAAGTATTGCTTCTAATCGGAGCTTACCATTTTAAACCTGGACCTCAATTTCGGCAACCTTGTCTCACTTTTGTCGTGCACAGGTAGAGGCGAAAAACAAACTTCATAGATATAATTTTTATACAGAGGTAAGCGTTTCCCATTGACCTCTCATATGTATAATTTCTCTAGATTTATCCAATGTTATTTTATTCATGGTAGATTTGGTGCTCAACAAAACAATACCTTTGAAATAAAAATTATTCTGTATCATTTCAGCGCGCGGAAATTGTGTCGCTGACTGCAGAGTCAAAAAATTTCGCAGCCTCTGCAGATGTGCCAGTGTTACATTTGTGTCTAGTACGTCACGTAGCCTGGAACGCATCATTTATGGAACGTCGTCATCATTAGCAGTAACCTGTCCAATCTGTCGACTGCTGCTACTGCCCTGTCAGGCCAGTGCCCCTCTGAAGAAGAAGGGACATATTTGTCCCGCTCCTTTAAACGGACTCCAAATGTTACTGAAACGACTTATTTAAGCAATTAAATTTATGGGAATCCACACGCTATCTTGGAGGCATCTTGGTCATGGTTTGGGCTCTTTGGCCTTGGCTTCACTGATGTGCCGTCTTTTCTCAACTATGCACGCCACTGACTGTATACAAATAAGGCTAGCTTAGTCGCAAAGTCGAAATCTTCCAAAACTAGCATGCTTTTCGTAATTAGTAGGACTCACCCAGAGTAGTACTTAGGCGTCCGTCTGGTCGGAGCCTTGTTCTTTGACCTGTTGCCAGATCCTTCTATTTAATTTCCGCAATAAAAATGTGTTTTTTAATTTTTTGAAGCAATAAAAATTGTGTCTTTAACAATTTGGATGCAGGTGGGGGGCTTTAATAAAAAAAATTCGAAATGCGCAACCATATTTGCTGTCCATTCAAAAGCACTGAGAAAATATATTCCTCGGTTCTCAGGGGCGATCCCTAGTTCACCTGCCGCCTGGATCTCACTGAACTCTGTTCTCTCTTCTTGACCGTAAAAGTAAGACTCAGAACACCCACGACACTTCCACGCAGCTCTGTAGAAATGAGATGACATCCTTAAACGCCTCCGCTGATTATGACAGTCCGCACTCGGGCGGCCCTGCTCCGTGAAATAGAGGCGAGTGACGCCTGCCGTGTTCCATGTAAAATTAAGAGGACTAGCCCAGAATAGTACTGTAAAGGACTCACCCAGAGTAGTACTGTAAAGGACTCACCCGGAGTAGTACTGTACAGGACTCACCCAGAGTAGTACTGCAAAGGACTCACCCAGAGTAGTACTGCAAAGGACTCACCCAGAGTAGTACTGTGAAGGACTCACCCAGAGTAGTACTGTAAAGGACTCACCGAGAGTAGTACTGTAAAGGACTCACCCAGAGTAGTACTGTAAAGGACTCATTAGAGTAGTACTGTAAAGTGGCTGGTGAGCCGAGGCATTTACCAGCCACGGGTCACACCGTTGGTGCTGCTATTAAACTTTCTGGTGAGCACGATACGTTTGTTCATCGTGTGTTTGTAAAACGCAGACACTAGGACACTTTGGTATGCTGGAGAAATAGGTTGAATTTTTTGCGTTGCACTTTCGTTTACTTTATTTGGAGGATTTCAAATTTGCTTCTTCATTACTATTTGAAGGCCTTTTTATATCTATGAACATTTATAGAAGTGACTGATTATCTTGAGCGAAGTTCACATCTGTTCATGGTTGCCTCCTAATCAGGAGGTCTCCAGTTCGAAACCCCGTGGCGGGATTCTTCTTTTGAGATGGAAATATTAAACACGACTTCCTTAGAGAGACGGCACATCAGTTTGGCCTGGGACAGAGAGAGGGGTACCTGATATAATTCCGATGTTGTAACGGACAACATAAGAAAAACTCGACATAATATTTTGGTCCCGTTAATGTACCCCTGAATTTCAACATAATTGGCTGTGCTCGTAAAAAAATCTTTAGTCAGGAATTGAAATTCCCGAAAACTCGTGTACTGTAGCTCTTGAGAGAGGGGTGGCGTGAAGGACTCACAACACAACACAATGAAGCACATACAACACAAACACACAAAACAACTTAACGAAGAACACACACAACAACACAACAGAAAACGCACAACACAAAACTACGAAGAACCCATAATCCTTCATTTAGCAAAAGATTTGAGTTCGCTAACAAAAGTGTGTGGTAATTACCGATATTGGATTTCTCGAGGCTTCTACTACTTTATTTTTATTTTGCTCATTTTGTGTGTTATATTTTTAGCACTAGCATGTTTAGTTACACTACGAAACTTAAGTTTCACTCCAAAAAGTTCTTCGACGCAATTAATTTTGTTATTACATTGTACCGTTAAATCACCTTATCATATAGTTAACAATATAATGAAGGTGATAGTTACTGTATAATGTAATGATAGTTAATAATGTAATGTAATTTTATTTCAGGAAAAGTTCCCCTATAAAAATAATCATCTCGGAAATATGAATCAGTGAAAATCAGTCTTTTTCTTATCAGTCACCACCCGCTCGCTGGACTTTAGGCTTGCTCCTAAAAGGTTCCATTACAGCGCAGGCGTCGGCGTTAATGCCTACGGTGCAAGTTTTATTAGCGGGTAATTAATGATTCCTACATCGTCTTTTATTCACGTTATCCACCTAACATGAATTCTTTTTACGATGAAAATATTGTCTGGCGATTTGAACAAAGAGAGTAAACAGCAGAATAACTCACCCAAAATTGTAAGACAAGATCATCACAAACTATAGGGCAGCTACACCGCTTGGCAGTAGAGAGCCTCAGTTTCTTTAATATTTATAAGTATGGCGCCATGTGAGCAAATATTATCCTCGTTGAAAAAATTTCAACAAATATTAGGTCTCCAAGTTTCCAAACTTGATCTATAAAAACAAAGGTAAATTTTCCCACGGGAAACTTGGTTTTTGGGTCTATCTTGCGCATTATTTTCTTGCGCATCATACATTTCATACATTGTTTGCATTTGCGTGTCCAACTATGTAATGCTTGTCCAAATTATGTATTTTTTGGCTAAAGTTCGTGAACTTAGTTGGACACCTAATGAAACTCAGTGGTCATGTATAGAACTTTTTGGAGCCTCGAAACGTGATTCGTGTAACCGGTGTGGAATGACGTCATCGCTGAGGGCTGAGAGCTCAAGCAGTTTGACAGTTGAATCTTGTCGACTCGTTCGAGTTGAAATTTGAAATAGTTTTCTTATGTTTCAATGTGTTATTTTCTTATTTTATTGGCCAGACTCAAGCTGAAATAGGCTTAGTTTACCGCTGCATTGTTTGACTTTATTCATTTTTGTGAAGTATGTCGAGTTTTATTAACGGATGTGCCGGAATTAACGTTACGCATGTGTCATGAAAATCCTATTTGATCTCAAGTAAGACCTGCTCCTGACACGGTGGTCTGCTATGGCTCATTTAACTGAAGTGCCTGGCATGGATTCCCTGGTAGACACACTTCATTATTGCCATGACATAGATCTCGTGCAGTTAGTTCTGTGTCTCTCGTGTACGAGCCGCTTTTGGGCCGTCTCCCGCCGCGCTCAACTGCTCTGTCATGTCACGGGCCAACGTGCACACATGTTCCTCGGGTGCGCAATTCTTGAAACGACGGCCTCTCTACTTCTGCTAGCCCCGCCCGCGAAATAGAAAGCGTGACAAATGAACTACTTTCTGGTAGCCGTTGCTCAGCTCAAGTCTTTTTAGCACCTCAATTTTCACGCTTCGCTGCTGAAGGCTCCGTCTCTCGCGTACTAGCACTCCCAGCTACAAATAAGGCATTAAATTTTGTGAAAACGAGTCCGTGCCTACCTGGTGCGTCCTCATTGTGAATGTGGATGAGCTCAAACACGATCTCTGTGATAAAATTGTCAAGCGGCTTCGTGAAGCTTTATCCTGTGAAATATTGCAATGCGGGTTTAAAGGAACAAGTGTTGTTTATTGACTTTCTTTCAAAGCCAGAAACGTTCGTACTGGTGCCTCCGGCATGAAGATCAAGCCGAGGTATAAAAAATGGCTTTTGCTGGAAATATCTTTTTTTGTCGAGGGGATGTTGTTCGATGAATAAGTTTGCATTAGTTTACTATTTTATGATGAGTTTTCGATTGCTCTTCATCTTCAGCCAATATGAAATTGAATGGCGGTTTGCATCAAACTTTCAGAATTTGATTCTCGACTTCGTAAGTTGACTTTATGCCCACACCTGCTGATGTGGTTTTGAATATGAAGGTCACCCTGAAGACTGCCGTCTGCAATGTATAATAAATAAGGTCTAAGTTTTCATCGAATTGTTTATTTTGACATGAAATTTCCAGTGAAACCCTGATATTTTCTAGCGAACTTGATGCTATTATTCTAGGAAGTTCTAACGTATTAAGTTATATACATACCTGCCGTTTTGATTCAGTCGTGCCAGGATTATTCTTGCGAACCACAGTTGTTTGATTTACGAACCCTTTTTCCTGCACATTGCTACTGGAATAGCAAACCTAACGGCTGTCATTGATGCTAACGTATCTTGTAATACACAACTCAAAACCTGAATACTGTAGATATCTTTACATTCATATCAAAATTACGATCTACGCGTTGCACCTACTAAGGATGCAAATTTATTCATCAGTGTGTGCTAACGCTGGTGGGAGCCTGCCTGCTTCAAGACGACGACAACCTCTATACTTTCTTGAGCTCTGACGTGCGATCTGCGACGTAGGAACCTAAGACCGGTTTGACTCCTGAAGGTTGCAAGTACGTCGGGTCCTATGTAATGAGCTGCAGATTAGAACCTTCTACTTTGGAAACGTTGAAGCTTGGCCTTTTACTTTGATTTATGATTGTCAGTGAGATAATAAGCAGGAAAAAATATTATGTATGTGCGCTCTTTCAACCGAGATGTTTTGTATGTTTAGATGTGAATTCAAACTCCACTCATTATTACTGTTCTGGGTTTGACTTCGTAGTAACGATATTCATCGCTAAATTGTTGTAAATTGGTTTATTTGTCGCGAACAAATTTCTAAATCAGCTTATTCCCCTTTTTTATCATGTTTTGTTAAGTCGGACAACGTCATTGGAGTATTTAAGTCGTTAAGTCGTCATTGGTATGAGAGAAAAAATTTTTGGTAGGAGAGAGAAAAAAAAACAAGTGCGATTTTAATGCCTCAAAGTTGAAACTTCAAGAAGTGAATGCTGATCATAGAATTATTATGAGCCTAGGACGATGTGAGTGTAGAACGATGTGGACAACATGGACATGTTACCGATGTACATAATGTTGTCATGATATTTTTTCTCCTTACTCATTGTCTGTTCCTTGCATAAATGGTCTCCCAGTGCTGTTCCTTGCAGTAAAGCGTGAGAGTAGCTGTGTCCTTGCTTGTTATTAGTATCTATTACGGTATTACTATTTATTTAATAATTATGAAAAAATGCAATCAATCTTTGGAGTTCTTTCCATTTAGAAAAATTATTAATACGCTGCAGAATTTCGTACTTTCTTACTTGATTTAAAGCATGAATGTTTGCATTTGTTATCTTTGATTTATGTTAATAGATTTTCCTTTCAATTCAAAGTGAAATCTGATACATTATGCTCGAATTACGCACTCCACAGATTTCTGTGATCCTGCTACCGATTTCTGGTGCATTACGATTGCCTGTGGCTTTGTTGCCGAGCCTAATGGTGCTGCTCATGCTGAGCGTGACGAGCGTCAGCACTCGCTGCTCAGCATGATGTACTTCCCCGACGACAGCCAAACGACAGTAATAAAAATCGCATGATCATAACACTCGTCCCAAAACCGCTGCCGCCATCAATGTTGGAACTGTGCTTGGCAAAGCAATGTCCTGGAGGCTTTGATGCGTCAAACACGATTGAGTCATGAAGAGCTCGAATGCTCTAAAAGTTTTTAAAATTAATTTAAAATTGGTATGTATTTACCCTCGTTCATTTTGCAGTTCACTAAATACTGCGCTTGTTCAAATACTTCACTGCAGGTTGATAGTCGACATTTTAATTTTACCTGCTCTCCTCGCTACCTTCATCCTGAGGAATAATATTATGGTGACTTAAATGCCATAGAATTAGGCTAAACCCTCTTCAGTGGGAACCTTTTCTTTTGAACGATAGACCATAACTTGCTTTTTGTGTTTCATTGTTGTGGATGGATTCGCTGCTTACAAAAAAGCTGAATGTGTTTTTTGCCATTTCTACTGTGACTGCTCACATACAAGTAATAGTACCTAGCGTCAGTATTTGTATCTGATAGCAACAGGATGCTCGTTTACTTGACGTTTTCGGTACCATTATTGATATCCAATTCGAACTGCTCTTACGAAGGCTGTCCGATCTTCTACCGCAGCCAGCGCATCTGTAAGACCGACTTTAGGTTTACCCTTGACATTATGTGGTAGTATTTTCTACGTGCTACTTCGAGAGGTCTTTCGCTACTAAAGTAGCATTGCATGCAGTGGTTTTACACACCGCGCCCTAGAAAGTGGGACTACACTGACGTATGACGGGACCAGATATTATTTTAGTTTGTTATAAATGCGGCTGTCGCAGGTTTTCACTTTGGCTTCTACGGGGTGTCACAAAAAAACGCACTTTTTAAAACTCAAATTCAATATTAGTTTTAGTTGCCTTCATCTTAAAATTATTAAGTGATAACCATATGTTTACTCCTTCATCATATTCGGTCAGGTATTTCCTTTGCTGTTCATATAATTTAAAGAAATGAGTAAACGTTAAGCCGCTCTTATTGAGCTTCATCCCGCGAAAGTGTCGAGTTCCGATGTTATTGAACAGCAAAATGTGACAAATTCTACTGTTTAATACACTATGAACAGATTCAATAAAATTGGTACCGATAAAGTTCGTCCCAGAAGTGGACTCTCAAAGTCATTAAGGTGAAATAATTGAGGTCGCGAGACGGCCAGGTGAAATTTAAAGCGATTCCTGAGGGAGGGGGCCAAACGGACATGTGCAAAAAATCAATGAGGACCATAATCGAAACTAATCTTGAAGTTTTCCCTTCACGCTGAAGAACCGTCAATGGCTCATTGACCTCCAGAAAAAGAAATCGAGTACTATCCTTCAGAACTCAGGCTCTTTTGAACTTCCTAAAGGATTCCACATGAGGAGGAAGATTATCTTTTCTGATGAAAAGTGATCGAGGCAAAATTCAATTCTCTAAACGATAGGGCACTGGAAGTGCAACTTTAAAGACAGCCCTGTTGAATAGAAGATTAGAAAAAGGCATCAGGAACGTGCGAGTGGTTCATTCTTGGGCTTCTACTCAAGCATGGACCCAAGTCCTGTGCTGCGTGGTTGGTATGAAAAATGTTTATTGTCATCAAAAACTGAACCTCAGTCATGGTGGAGACAACAGCCATGCTTTAGTCTGTTGTCTTTCAGGCGTGACTATCTCTCATCATTTTCGTTAAAGAGGGCACAGAGTTGAATTCGAATTCATAAGTGAATGAAATGTTGGTTCTTGCTCGTCAGCTCGTCAGGGAATGAAGATCCACGTCAAAAATTATGATTTTACTTTTTAGCAAGTTGGTGCTACCTTGCAAATTTACAAAAAAGCTCAGAAGTGATACCCAGGCTATTGGAGGCCTCAATTTATTCAGAATTGTGGCCTCCGCCTACCTCCGATTTGAACCCCCTGGATTTCAGTGTTCGGTCCATGTTGGAGGCTAATGCCTGTGCATCACTCCATGACTCCGTTGATGATTTCAAAGTGTCTCTGGAGAAGACATGGGACAAAGTGCCTCAGAAGCCGCATGCATCAATGCCAAATTTAAAAGAGTAACTTTAAAGCAAAAGAAGGGTACATTCTAAATAGACTCGGGTAATATTTCGCGATACGATAAGATATATATTAGAGTAATTTTCAACATTATTCTTTAATCCTGTTCCACTGTCGAAATATTAACAATTCATTTATTGAGGGAACTTTCTCTGCTCTGTGTAGAACTTTCTCCACGTTTGCACTCTGCGTCCGATCTGTAGTAGGACCAGAAAGTGCGGTCAATATAACCATTTTTCAATTTTAATTGTGACGTTTAATGACGTTTTATGAATGTAATCGTCTGACAATGAAATACTTTCAGGTTTGTACAACTTCAGAAGCATTTCAGGCGGGTCGGTCTCTCATTCCCATGTTCAACTCAATATTAATTAGTAGGTTGTGAAGGCTTCGGAGTTGGTGTTTTTCTACTTCCTTAATGCGGTCGACTTTCGAACACGTCTTGCTTGGTGCGTTGGACGTGTTTAATTATAGCGCAACAATGAAATACTATCTTGTAATTCGCTGTAACTGAGGAGCTCTCTACACGCTCTTTAAATCTTTTTGTGATTATTTATTTTATCTTCGTGAGATCGTTAGAAATGTGTTATTTGTTCCCCTTGTCTATGCTTGTGGAACTTTTCCTTCCGTGAACTTTAGAATTTGAAGCGCTAAACGTTTAATTTTCCTCTTTAAAACAATTTTGTATTTTAGTACTCTTGCTTATTTTCCTGCTTCAGCATTACATGTTCATATTATGTAGTAGTAATAAAGCCTTCCTGTTTGCAAAGCGGTCTTCCTTCTTAGCATACTCGCTCTGATGTGTGAAAGCTGAACTCTTCTTACCAACCTTCATATAGTTCAACTCAAAACTCAATCGGACTTGCACTTGCGGTGTAATCATGCTGCAGTCTGATTTGGATTCCGATTGGTGAGCGCATTCGTACAGAAGGAAATTGTACTTTTCCAGCTTACTGGAGAAAGTGTTTTTCATAAAGTTTTTTGTACGATGTAATTACTTTCGGCGTGAGTTATACTCTTTATTTCCTTCTATTTTTCATTCTGGAAATGCAAGCGTGAGTCTTTCGCCGTGGTGACGGTGGTTGGCTCTGATACCGCTGCGATCTTGAGACATCATGTTCGTTACTTTCAATATTAATTTTTTTTTGCCATTTCAATTTCTCAGTTTAAATTTTATTCAGCACTTTCGAATTGTTTCATTTCTTAATTCTGTCTGAAGCTTAATCTTTGTTCCTTTACCAACAGATTTAAGTTGTGTTTTTCAAGTTTTGTTGTTCAATTAGGAAACTAAAGCTCAAAAATGTTACCTTTTGTTTTCTTAGGCTGATTTATGTCATTTGAATTTTAAGGAGAGATGAGTGACTCGGAAAGAGGTTCATATGCGAGTGAAGCTTGGAATTATCGTCGTGAACAACCAAGTTTCCGTCTTTTTTAATCCTTGGTTTAATGGACGAAAGAACCGCAGGTTATTTGCAGTGAATTGCTCAAGAAGCTTAACAGGTCACCCTGGTAAGCTGGACCTACTGAAACTAAAAGTGGTTTCACTCTGACTAGAGGTCTCATAGCACGAGAAGTGATTTTTCCCTATTTCCACGTTTTTTTACTGTTATTCAAGCTGTATATTGTGTGAATGAACGGAATTTATTTCAATGCATTATTTCCACAAACGAGAAGGCTGCTTGACACCATGTGAGTTTGCCTAACTTGGTTTAGTGAATGGTGTACAGAGAAAACGCCTCTCGCCACCACCATGCTACAGTGCCTCGCCGCAGGCTGGCCAGAGTCTGCCTACAGCAGAGAGATAAAGATGTTCTTCCCAGGTATGTATTACTTAATTACAGGTATAATGTCTATTTTGTGTTCAATTTTAGGTATGATTCCAATTGAGTATTTATTTCCTGGTATGATGCCTATTTTGTATTTATTTTTAGATACACTCTATTTGGTGTTTATCATCAGGTATGCTATTTAATATTTCTTTCCAGCTTTGGTGCCTGTTTAGTTGTATTTCTAGGTATGGTTTCTGTATAGAATTTATTCCAGGGTATTGTGTATTTAGTATTTATTGTCTGATTCTTTGACTATTTTGTTTTTGTTCCCAAGTATGATGTCTATCTAGTGTTTATTCTCGTATGCATGATGCCTATTCG
Organism: Orchestia grillus; assembly: GCA_014899125.1. Taxonomy (NCBI): domain Eukaryota; kingdom Metazoa; phylum Arthropoda; class Malacostraca; order Amphipoda; family Talitridae; genus Orchestia; species Orchestia grillus. Next base: position 14,935 of record VOMN01099710.1, read on the forward strand.
TTATTTTTCTCTGGTATCATGTTCATTACCTAGTATTTATTCTCAGAATTCAAGGGTCTGTATAGCAGTTGATCTCAGGTATATTATCTGTTGTACTTTAAATATGTCTTGCAAGGTGCGATATCTTTTCAATTAAGAAGATAATAGCTATGTGAAGTATTTTCCGTCTTTAATTGAGGAATTATTTTCCTAATTGGGACATTTTCTCGAGATATCACCAGGAAGGACGCCGCGCTCCCCGCGTGTTGCAGACGATTTCTAAGGATGATTTCCAACATTAGCGTCTTACCGTTCAAAAAATACCCAAGATTACATTATCATCATGTACAAGAATATAATATCAGTTAAATATAATATAATATCAGTTAAATTCACATTAAATTCCCTCGCCAGAGCAACAAAAATTTTCGTTTCCCTAGGTCTGTAGACGCGCAGTTCATTGTTTTTCTGGTGGTAAACTAGGTGCTAACGCGAGGTGATTGACCTTCCCACGGCTTGGAAGAGTTACCTCGTTTTTATTCCACCTTGTATTTTCCTACTTAAAACGAGGAAACTCGTCAAACATTTGATTTACCAAAAAAAGCTTTAAACTGCGTAGTTCATTGATTTTTCGGTGCCCACTCTCGGCATGAACCAACAATTCCTAAGTGTACTCGTACATCTGGCGCACATGCTGTAAAAAGTTGTCTGAACATTGCATACCTGCGTCAGAAAACCGGCCAAAGACGGAGCTAAACTTCGTACCAAAACTGCTTGGTTCGTGTAAATGAATTCCATGCTTCCCAAACATGTATGGCAGTGATGTTCGTGCGACGTCATTAGTCCGCTGCCTCTACTCTCGAGAGGGCAGTTAAAATCATAATAATGAAATTTTATGTAATTATAACACTGGGGAACACTCATTTTGTTGCATTAAGAGAAAG
>VOMN01099716.1:0-10884 GCA_014899125.1 Orchestia grillus
TCATTTTCTCCTGCCTCTATAGTGACGCGAAACGTCCAGTTATGCCAAACGTATCGTGCCACATCTGAACTCATTCCCACGGCCTGCAGTTCGACTTTCACCCTTGTCCTGGCTGACAAAATTCCCACGCCCTTCGCTTGGCCTGCGGTTGCTTGCATCAGCGTTCCCCTTGCATTTTCCACATTCTTGCCGATCTGTTTTCAGCGTCCTCGCTCGACTTGCGGCTGCTTGCTCCAACGTTCCCTTTGCATTCTTCAAATTTTTGCTGATCGGTTCTCAACGCTGCGCACTCCGCTGTACAAGCACAGACCTAACCTGCTACGAACCTATCTACATATATACAATGAAAGCCTACACCTACTCTATGCAAAAGCGTTCTGTTGGCCCCCTCCTCTTCATGATCCACATCAATGACCTTGACATAGGAGTCATCAGTAAAATCAACAAATTCGCAGTCGAAACGAAACTGGCACCGGGCATTTGCTGAGCGCGAGAGAATAACCACCCAAACAGACGTCAATCACCTACTTCAATGAACTGAAACCTGATAAATGAGCTTCAACATAGCGGAATGCTCAATGATGCACGTTGGAACCAATAACGAAATTTCTACTACTCAATGAACGACAGTCCTATCGAAAAGGTATAACAACAAAGAGATCTTGGCATCACTATCACCGAAAACCTCAAGCATGACAAGCAAGTCGAAAACAATGTCAGGAATACGAGCACAATTCTTGGTTTCGTCGCACGGAACTTTGACTGTAAGTCCAAAGACATAATACTACCTCTCTGAAAAGTACAAGTCTGACCACATCTGGAATATGCAGTGTAACTCTGGTATTCTAATCAGCGGTGAGATTCCAATAAAATGAAGCTAATTCAGCGAAAAGCTAAAAGTGATCCATAATTCTAAACGTCGGCTATGAAAAAATCTTCAACAGATGAAACTCCTCTCTCTTGCGCAAAGATCGATGTTATTCCAGAGGGACAATTCGAATGGGACAATAACGTTCGCCACAAGAATAACAACAGTAAACTTATATGAAAATCCTTTAAGACAACCGTGAATTTGTTCCGGTTTAATTTGTTGTAACGTGTAACCAACTACCGAAAAACAGTCTACGCCGGCATCGTGAACACGTTCAAAAATCATCTAGACAAGTACTTGTTAAGGAATCCCACACCATTTTGAATTACTGATTCGAGGTCCCTATTTGAAATGATTGATGATGCTTAGAAAGTTTGGTAAATGATGTGAACCTAAAATTACAAAACGGACTTTTCCTTATACTAAAACGAACGTTCTGATGCCAGTGCGAGAAAGGCGATGACTGTGAGTGTGATTGCTTTAATTCAAAATGCCTTCTTATCCCTCCGCAGAAGTAAAGTAGTTAGTGGTGGTGATGATGGTCACAGAACACAGGTGATAGTTACACTACCTGATCCCTGATCTGTCCTGCCCTCCTCTTCCATGCCTAATGGTCTCCCTGAGCGTGAGGGGAGTCTCAAGACTCGGGACTCCAGGAGAGACCCAAAAATGGGACTCCTGGCTCGTTTCTGTCGCCATATTTTATTATGTTTTATTTTACACAATGTCTTCATGTAGGCTCTAGTTTTGATATACTCAGATCATTGTATAATTACGCCTTTAAAAACTTACGACCTCGCGTGCTTTCCTACAAAAACAACCACGCTTCATTGCTGAAAAGCCACGCTTTTTCAGCATGCATGCAATGGCGCTCTGTAGTTGTATGACTTTTTTTTGTGGAGAAACTCTTAGCTCTGGGCATTCGGCCTCTCTCAGGGGGGACTACACTGGTCTGCAGAAAGGTGAAACAAGTCTTTGGAATTTTTTTAGATCTTATTTAAATGTAATTTTATTTGAATACATATACACATCTTGAGTTCATGAATTATTTAACACGGCAGCCTTCGCCTCCAACGACTTACCCAGAGACACTCGGAAAATGATTTCTGTGTCTCGAATAATAATTTTATCCCTTAATGACTTTAGTTTCCTTTCAAACGTATCCAAATTTTTGTTAAAAAAATGTCGATGCTCTATCCTCGAACAAGGCCCATATTCCGAAGTCCACAATATCCAAATCTGGGGAACCAGGGCACAATTTTTTTGGAGATTTATTCGGGAACATTGGTGTTCACTACGTGTGGATGAAATTTAAATTTAAATATAGTACTAAAACCTAATTTTAAGTACGCGAATTATTTGGGTTTCACAGCAGAAATCTGCAAAAAGGAATGCATTTTTGTTTGTCTGTAATCTCGAGCTCAATTACAACAAAATAAGGGATCAATAGAGTTTTAAAAGAAACGTAACGGTATCTTGAACACTTCACGTGCTGCGAATATCATGAGAATTATATTGGTGCTACGCTGTTTAAGTTATAACAATGTTAATTGAGAATCAGCAACAAAATGCATTTTCTTTCTAGAATCCCCATTACACTAGTAATAGATGACAATGAGACCGTCCAGGTTTAACTGTAGAATTCGCCTGAGGGTAGAGTTTCAGGTGCACATCTCGTTTTCAAATGATTATGGGAGGAAAAAATTGTAACGGAAAGCTGTTGAGATTTACGAGCACTTGGTTAGATGAAGTCATTTCCTCCTCGACGACGTGATGGCCAACTCAGCTCCACTCAGTCCCGTTGCTGCAGTAGGTGGGCGAGGGACGATGAAAACCAAGATTTTCTAATGTGAGTAAAAGTCTAGTTTCAAATAATGATTCCTCTGCGTAGCATTTAAACCTTGTACCTCAGCCAAAAATATTGTGTCACTACCTCACCTTCCCTTTGCCAGTTTCATTTTTTCAATACCTTTACCTTTATAACCCAACTTACCATCACCTGTGATCGAGAGCTTTGACATTTTGTCCAATAAAATAATAAAAAAAGTATTCATAACCTAATTAGTATATTATTTTTGGAGAGCGGCTTCGAACGCATTGTTGCTGATTAGCGCTGTGCAAAAATGTTTATATATTTAGGGTGTCTTTAAGAACGCATTTCGATGCATCGTCTTTTCTTCATCAAGAAAATCGAGAAGAAATACACTAGCGAACTAAGATACAGCTCGTCAGTGCAGTCGTTCCATGAGTTTGCGGCCAGTAAGCTCCGGCTCTCCTGACTGCAGAACACAGCCAGAGCACCATTAGTGGCTCTTACGACGAGATCCAATTTCCTCGTGAGGAAAAAGAAGCAGGTTTTACGCCGACGCTCTAATGTGAATGTTATTCATTCATCACTTCAATCTTTTTCTATCTGTTTTTGCTGGCTGCAAGTGGAGTGGGATACGGTTGTAACAATCCCGTATGAGAAGGTCACCTTTTATTTTAAGTGCATCGAAGTGCAAGTCATTTCGGTGAGGCGAGATGTGCTCTTACATATCGAGCTCCAAAAGGTTTTCACATTGACTCATCTTCCCTACCGTTTCCCTCGTCGGCCAAAACGGGTTTGTGACACTGCCATATCTGAGCTGAAGAGCCTACGATTCATGTGATACAAATTTCATTCGAAGCAAAGCTGCACTTCGAAATATCGAATCTCATTTTTCGTTCGACGCACGCTTGGTCTGTTCAAATATTCAAAGAAACCGTGGCTGGTCACGGGTAGAGGGAGCTTGCAATTTGTTAGGCCTGGCAGTGCATCGACGGGATTGGCTGTGATATTAGTGTGTCCAGTATTCAAAGTTTAGGGCCATGCACTATCTGTTTGATATTTCAGTATTTCAGTCTTGTTCAACTGTAATAAGGCTATTTTGTATGCAGAAAACGGACTCGTGTTCTCTTTGGACGATGTCCATCTGAGCAATATTGTGGATCTGGGCGCCTCGCTACTCCGTTGCCTGAGAGTTGACCTCTAATATACGACGGGGATAGATTTCAGAATTTGTTTAGCCTGCACAGCGATTGATTGCTACAGCTTCCGTCTTTATGGAAACTACTTTACATAAAGCATGAATTATTGAGTACCGAGCTCAAGCTGGGAAGTGAACATGGCCATTGATCTTTGATCAATAATCACATTATTGATCTTTGTTTTAATTAGAAGTGATTATTCTACCAGTCGATTGTCTACTAGAAATAATCTATAAATGTATCTAAGCGGAAATACTGCGTGCGTGCAAGAACTTGTAATTCAAGGACGAAGTACGGTTTGTGTAAATTAAGATACCCATTTTTATCATACTATGACTTTAAGGTAAACATAATTCCTACGAATTGAAGACGCCAGGCAACGTTTCAGTCAACTGAATGTCTTATTTCTTTTTAGCTTATACGATTGTAGTCTAAATTTTCTGCCTATACATTGGACTGAGATTTATATAGAGTCACATAAATACATTAAAGCTTTTATATTTGATGTAAAATATATATATACTAACAAATTTCATGTCATTGAAGCACACGTCACTCAATTTGTTCAGATATTATATTTTCTCAGAGCGGGAATGTACGAAAGTTTCATCAATCTCTGACAATTTAAAGAAGAAACCTTTTGTTCAGCACTGACGTAACGGTTGTGGCCGTATATGGACATTGCTGTTGTCTGCTTGTATGATGACAAGCGTACGATTTACTTTCATTTGTAATTAAGCTCAATTGCTGCTAGTTTAGACCATGAACAAATAATACACTAAATTTGCGACGCTAAGTGTGTATCGTGTGGCTTTTTATCGGATGCAACCACACTTGCAGAGGACGTAACCGAATTGTCATCATCTGTTGAGAAATGGTTGACTCTGAACTCGCCTTCTTGCACTGACATTATTAGCCTGCGGAAAACTTTTAATGAGATGTACATAACTTTCATTCATCAAGCGATAAATTATTTATGGATTCCTTTCACCACTATTAACGCACTTCGATTTTCACATTTTAAGTAGAAAATTATTTCAATCGTCTTGTTTAATGTATTACTGTTTAATGAGCTCCCCACTCCCAATCTTCCTTCGAGTCAACATGTTGGGATCCAAGCGACCAGACGTCATTTTCATGACCAAATTCAATGGAGGTCCATTGACTTACTCCTAATGGACAATGTCTCACTCAGTGAGTCAAAGCTACGATCAAGCCTATCTGTTCATGACTATAAATGAGGAATGTTGGTAGAATTTTACACGATTTTTACAGCTACTTGTAACACAAAAGAGTAATAAAAGTAGCTAATAATAATTTTTATCATCGATGTGGCAGCTTTTGAGTCGAACATTAAAACCGTATGTACTAAACCTGGTCTTCAGGGAGGAACTCTATATTGACAAGAGGGACGACTGCTTGCAGTCGTAATTTGCAGCCACAGACGACTTAAAAAAAATATTGCTATTAATTAGGATTGAATGTTTTTCGCAATGGTAAATTTGTTGGTAATAACGTGAGCTTGAGCATGATCTTAATTATTTATTGGTAATTATTATATTGGTTTCGGTCGATAACACGTGTTGTTTCTTGTTGCTTCGGTACAGCGTGCATCTGAAAATGACTTCCATCAGCGGCTTTTCCAATACCAGGAACGAATGAGCGAACTTATCAGATTATTAGTAACAAATTGAAACCGAAATGGCTGGTTCTTCGAGACTGTTGTTCAAAGCTATTGTTTCAAGAAAAAAATAAATTTCGCGAGACTGTAGGAATATCAGTGCGTGCTCTACAAGATTACCAAAAGAATACAATTATTTTGCTTGTAATTAGAGAATTTTCTTTCCTTTTTGAGACGTCATTTTCTCCTGCCAATTTGATGACATCGACGTAAAGTGAGTCACTGTATATTGTGATGTTCTGTCTCTATCCCGCATGGAAACATGATGTTTTTTCTTATACTTTTTGTACAAAGACGCGCATTACCCACCATGATATCTGCTATGGAAAAAATGACACTGATATTTATATTTCGATGGAGCAAAGATGGGAATCTTCCAAATATTAAAAGTAGACATAGAAAAACGATATGAAATAAATCGGCTCAAAATAACTTGGCAAAGAATCGCTTGATATAGAATAACTTTACATAGAATAACTCGACATTGAATAACTTGAAATAAGTTAACTTGACATAGAATAACTTGACATAGAATAACTTTAAATTGAACAATTTGACTTAGAAGAAATTGACATAGAATAACTTTATATAGAATAAATTCACTTTTACAAAATATTCAGAGCAGCGGCACCAAAAAATAACCTTTGAAAGGGCAACAGTATCTCCACCTCGACGTATTAATAATACCATCATAAGAATACTATAAGCATTTAATGTCTAGCAAAACTATCCTTCAAAATTAACCTATAGAAAAGACATTAATAAGTCGCATAATAAGAACAATTATTGTTTATTAATGAAATAAAATGGACCATAAGACATTAATTGACCTGACGTCCATCCTTACCAAGGCATTTCTTACGATTGTCTCTCATATTTCCCATAACACGCCTAATCATAAGTGGGTTATTCTTTAGAATGTTTATTTCGGTTGTAATGCATAGTTTTAACTCGGCTAAAGTTTGTGGTGGTGATGTGTAAACATAGAGAAAATTGCTAAGTCGGGTATCTGAATCAGCGAAACCGTCAGAGGAGGCAATCCGTATCAGCGATACTGAAAATAACATTATTTCGTATCAGAGTTACCGTAAATAAGAGGGAAACTTGAGAAATTAATACCATTTGTCCTGCCATTTTTGGCGAATGCGTCTACTAGTATAAGAGAATCATTTGAGGTTCAAACGGGACTTCTGAAACAGTGACCCAACGGGTGATGGGGTGGTCTAGTGTACTAGCAAAATTCCGATGTCGATTACTGGTTCACGTGTGTCATTAAACAGCTGCAACAGAGGCAATTATATGCACTCAGGTCCCATTACGCTCACCCAGCTCCAACGACTCCATCGAAAACCCATAGTCCCTCGCAATTACCAGGACGACCGCTAATGATTAATTTACCGACCATAATTAAAAATTGGCAAACTATAACATGGCGAACAGCGGAGAGCTGTTGCATCGGAGCCTGACAGTGCCGGTTGTTTCTGCAATAGCTTTTGTGCAATCGTTTTTCCTAATGACTGTTTTACAGTACCTGTTCTGCAATGGCCGTTTTACAACAGCTGTCTTGTAATAGTTGTTTTGCAATAGTCGTTTTGCCGCCACTGTTTTATAATATAGCTGTTTTACAACAGTTGTTTTCTAATGCAGCTGTTTTACAATAGCTGTTTTGTAATAGTTGTTTTGCCACCGCTGTTTTGTAATGTAGCTGTTTTACAATAACTGTTTTGTAATAGTTGTTTTGCAATAGTTGTTTTGCTACCGCTGTTGTGTAATGTAGCTGTTTTACAACAGTTGTTTTGTAATGCAGCTGTTTTGTGATATCCACATCAAAGGTCCCAATTTCCACACCCTGTACGGTTTAGACACCCAGCAGCCAACGCGCTAAGCTCTGCCGTACGCGCTCGCGAGCCAACGCACAGGAACATCATAAAAACGCATATCCTCATATAACGCGCTACTGTTACTTTACTTTTTCTTTCCCTTCCTCTTTGTCGTTTGGTTAGCAGCGCTAAAGTAAGACTGATGACCGCCGCACGCATCCGCAGAGGGGGGAGACTCTTTTATTATTTTTATGAACTATTATTTTCAACGGAGGTTTTACCTGCCTTCTTTCTTTCCCTTCTTTCGCTCCGTTTGATTTTGCTGCCACTAACGCGTCCGTACCCTCAACAAAATGAGGGCAAATTACACGTGGAATACTGTGATTTTCAGCATCCCTGATACGGACTGCCTTCTCTGACACAGTCTCGCTNCGCTGATTAGGAATACTGACACCAGAATCTCGAGCTGGAAATTTTACCGCGTCTCATTCCTTCAGTACGAGAATAAATGATTTTACGCACATGCACAGAGGTATTATCCACGTGAACTTGTTGTATTGAAATACTGCAAAGACAGTATTTTGTAAGTCAAGATAAGACATCTCTGATGAGGGAAAAAGCTCATAATATAAAATGTAGCACCTCTATTCCTCAATATAATCTTCGAGAAAATCAGTTCAATTCCCTGCAATAAATTCTCATGATTCACTTATTGGATAACTTATTATATTGAGTTACAAATTTTTGTGCTGCGGGGTGTGCTGCAGGTGCTGCGTGGTGCGCTGCAGGTGCTGCGTATTGTGCTGCAGGTGTGGCGTGGTGTGCTGTAATGTGTTACTCAATATAAATTTGATATACAAACTTTGAGGTTCCTCAGTTCTCTTGCTTCCGGAGTTCCTGTTCCCATTGCTTTTAAAAGCAATATTCTGAATACGGAATTAGGATCGAACCCCCGCACTCTTCAGTTCGGCAGCTCAGGTGCACTCTAACGCTAGTGCTGAGTTTTTAAAAATGAATATCACTGGAGAAAATTGCGCAGAAAACTGCGTAAAGTTCACAGTTGAAATCTGGAAATATCAGCGAGGAGGTTTTCAGTTCGCTCGCCAACGTCCATTCGATGTAATGAGCATACAGTCGTCCCCTGCATGGAGCGCTAGATCGGTTCCAGCCAACAACCGCTCTCTAGACGTCCAACGCATGGAGCGCTAGATCGGTTCCGGCCAACAACCGCTGAATTAAGTTTAAGTCTTGAATTATCTCTCATCAAAACGTGGAACTGAGGCCATGCCATCAATTGGCGGTGATGTATGCTAGTGTTTTGGAATTCATAACTTTTAACTCGAGTGAGCTCTTGCAGGACACTATGTGAAAGTTTTATTAATTTTCTACAAGTTTACGGCTGAGCTACGTTGCACATTTTGCCAAAATTGGAAAAAAATTAAAAATGCCTTCTTGTAATAATTTGGTTTTTCTCATTAATTCAAATATTTTCGTAGACTATATCCACGCTATAATATTTCGACCGTTTAATCGTCCTGCTAATAAAGCGAAGATACAACAATTAATTTTCTCATCCGGTATTAAAAAATCAGCTGCATCTGAATCCCATCCGTCCAAATGACTGAATCGATCACAAATTCCTATATTGCCAAATGACTGATGTTATTTTGCAAAATATATATCAATAAGAGGGAGAATGAAACATCGTAACCCATTCGCTTTGTCGTAGCTGGGAATTGAAATTTTGGAATGGGTCGTTTTGACTATGCGATGGAGGTCATTGGAGCGAAAAGTTGGGGAATAAAATTCATATATTTGTTTATTTGTTCCGTCTCATTCATGTGCAAATGTCCTAAATATGTAAATATATAAAAACATGGGGAGGTTGTTTCAGTTTAAATTGTGTTCTGTGATTATGAACAGTTTTCCTAATGCAGAAAAGTTTACGATGTGAAAAGAAATGGGTTTCCATCAGTGAAAATGGTTATTTTCAATTTTTAAAAATTACAGCTTCAGGAAAATGCAGCCTCATTTAAAAGAACAAAATATACAGGGTGACGCAAAAAAAAGAAACCCTAGTATATATTTTATCATAAAAGGATAAAATGGCCTCTTCCTTATATTTTTTGTTAACATTCTCTAACTGAATAATATTTTAACAAAAAATATACAGGGTGACGTAAAAAAAGGAAACCTAATTGACTGTAAGCCAGCATTTATCTAGGATTTGTATCATGAATACCAACCTATTTTTTGAAATCTAAGCATTACTATTACTATAAAAATGTTGGTATTCATGATACAAAATAACAAAAAAATATAAGGAAGAGGCCCTTTTATCCTTTTTTTATAAAATATCCAACCGGGAAGCCTATGGAAAAAAACATTCGAGATATAAAGCTTCTGAGGAAAAAACAATAATAAGGCAAACACAAATTTTTCGGGAAAAATATTTGGTCACAACACGGAACGTTTGAAACTATAGAGTTTCTACGATTATTTCCGCCATTGCTGCCAATATATCCACCATTCAAGACATTCTAACGTACACACAAAGTATAGGGCTTTACGTCACAGCTGACGTGGCTGGCGAGGGCTTCTAGAAGCTGCTTTTTTGGACCTGAAAATTAGTTTCTCGAAGTTTCGGTACGTTCTTAGCCTTTATTCTTGAATTCATGAATTTTGAATTCTGTTTTAACGCATGGTTGTGAACTGCGGAGTGCTTTTATTCCAAATTCAGGAATTATGAATAATTACGTTAGTCACGAGTCCATCAGAAAGCTGATGCGATGTGAGATCTTCCTGGATTTATTTTGAGATGCAGCACACATAATTTTATTCGAACTACTCCCTCTGGTCTCAAAAATTCTCGCGAGTTAAGGCTTTTATGAATGCAAGACTAATGAATTACTTTCAAAAATCTTAAAGAAAATTCTCGTAAATTGGACGAATTAGAGAACCTCTATTTATGGTCGTAAAAAATATCTCGTGAATTAGAGCTTTTGCGAATGAATACAGAACTGCTGAATGAAGGTGCTTCACTCTATCAAGATCTAAATGTGCTCGCTTGAGGACTCTATATGTTTTTGTAATGTATTTCCAAAACATTTTTCCTGGATTTTATTACACTGTGTTTTTTTCGTGTGTAGCACCAGGAATCAAGGTCGGTCGTTGTAACTACATATAGTTATAATAATGAACCAATGTCAATAAAACGGATCGCGATTAACGTTTAGTGATGCTCCAATAATGCATAGCGTCCATTTTTACGCACACTTGATAGTGACGATACCGAAAAAGAGCGGTGGTAATACGAAGTAATGGAAATGGACGATTGATTGCAAAGTGCCCCTACATTTCTCTACAGAGATAACTATACAAAAAATGAGAAAATGACGTAAAACTAATTTATTTTTTAACCCAGGTCGTCAGTATACATTCCCTCAGAGGAATAGGATAGGCAGTAGGGTTAGGTTAGTTAGGTTAGTTAGGTTAGTTAGGTT
>VOMN01099717.1:0-16592 GCA_014899125.1 Orchestia grillus
TCAGCACACACTACACTCAGCACACACTGCACTCAGCACACACATCATCAGCAGTCAGTTGGTCGCACTTGCCACGTTGGAAGTGCAGTGATATTCATTTACCGCAATTAAATGTTAACGTTGGGGTTTAAAAATTGAATTTAATCTAAAACTGACGCCAGTCCAACTAATTTTCGGCTGGAAAATATGAGGGGCACTCTTAAGGACATAAGTTTTTGTATTATCAAATTAACGAACGTGAAATAGTCATTCTCCATTGGAAGTTGTCCAATTATTAAATTTCGCATTTCCTAATCTTTCCTTTGCACGTGAGGTTACAAGAACGCAACCAGCGTCACATACACACGTGTAATCAAATTTCATCTCTCCTACGAATTTTCCATCAACAATGGCGGTGTGATGAGAAAAACAGATTTTCTAACTCACTGCCAAGCCAATTTTTCATCTTCCTACTTCCGATGTTTTTTAGCCGAACACCCGGAGATTCTTCGTTGGAAACCAATGTTTCCCACACCAATTTAAACATTTCCTAAAAGGAGTAGGTCGTTTATCTGTCCAAATAGTCGCAATTGTACACTGTTAAGGTAGCATCATTCTTTCATGAATTAAATGATATTTTTCAGCATAAGTACTTGAAATTTGCTCTGTACCTTTAATAATACACGTAGGTATAGGAAACTTTCCAATTAAACAAAAGTAATCTTCTGATGCAGCTGCAGAAATAAAACATAATTTACACGATCATACCACATGTCCCGATAACGTTATTAGAACGAAGAAAGCACACAGCACACAATCAGCTCCGTAGCGCTACTGATTGCGTGCTTGCTTCCAAGTCAAAAGGTCCCCGGTTCGATACCCAGGGGCTGAGTTCTTCCCTTGGGAAAGGGAGATTAAATGTGTCATCCCAGCTGTGGACAATTTCCTTCACCAATGGGATATCCACATTACAGTTCTGACACTGAAACATCACGCACTGGTGACGATGATCCTGACGGACGTGTTGGCAGTCATGAGGTCGGTGCGGGCGACGAGGGTCCAGTTCCCGAAGTCAGACGGCTGCACGTCGTTGATCTGAAGCCTCGACTCTCCCGTTACCGAGTTGAAAGTTGAATTTATCTGTAACACAGGCGGTGTTGTTACAGTGCCTGCAACACAGGTGGTGTTGTTACAGTGCCTGCAACACAGGTGGTGCTGTTACAGTGCCTGCAACACAGGTGGTCCTGTTACAGTGCCTGCAACACAGGTGGTGCTGTTACAGTGCCTGCAACACAGGTAGTGCTGTTGTTTTACCTGCAAGGCTCGAAATACAGTCCCATATCTGTTCCATTGTTGCTATTGTCAACCGTATTTGAAACTTGAGCAGCATTGTAAATCTCATATGAGTTGCAAAGTGGATTGTTCACTGTATTTGCAATGTATGATCAACAATGCACGTAAGATTGACAATCAAACTGAGTGTCTGGACTGCACAAACAACACAACTTACGATATCTAAAATGCAGTAAAACAATTGAAATGTCCCGCTGTCTGTATTTCATTTGCTTAAAAAAATAAAAAATTAACAAACTAATATTGTTTACCTATTTAAAATCGCTATATCAAAATTTTAAACAGCATTCATGGATTAATACTCATGTCATAGGATAATTTTTCAATTAATGGCTAAAATTTAGCAATGAATTGACGTATAACTCGTGAGACTTTTGTTTCAGATTACTTTGAGTGAAGACGGCAGCGGAGTGGACATCTCTGTAGAAATTTGCTTCGCAGATGGATTCTACCACAGTGAGTCCACGAACAACAACGCAACACCTCCGTGAAGCAGCCCGAGAGCGAACACACTAATACCAATTGGGTAAACTGTTCAAGCGGACGATTCTGAACACAAGTTCTGCTACTGCTGACCAGCATCGGGAAAATACGGTGACACAATGTGTCTATTTGCTCTCATTGGAAGTAATCTTCTGACCACGCCTCACAACTCTGTTCTCTCATTCTAATCAAAATGGGTCTTGCTTCGTTTCTTTACCCTAATCAAAACCTTCAGTCCGATCAGCATAGTAAAAATCGTACTCGTAGAAACAGTCGCGATTCCAATACCGAACATATAAAAATTCAGTTCGCTTTAATATGTACCCTGATTTTTCAATATGTACCCTTCACTTTAATATGTAGGTACATATTAAAGTCAGGAGAAGAACATATTCAGTTTATTACCCTCCTCGCAAGAACACTGGAGCTCCCCTCACCCTGTGGCTCTGCTTGACGCGTTCATTGCGCGGGTCGTAGTAGGCCACTTCAGGTATCATCGGGTAGAATTCGACCATGACCTTCCAGAACACTTCTTGGGACTTCTTCACGTGGATAACGAACGGCTCGGACGTCATGTTCAGCACAGGGGTTTTGCTTTCTGATGGATCAGAGAAAAATTCGAGTTTAGACAAGTAGGGAAATTGCTAACTCTTAATTGACACAATGGATCAAAGGAATGAATTTTAAGGTAAATTGTAGTTAAATTAGAGTTTCAAGTAAGCTGAAATTCACCATCAGGGCAGTTACTCAATCTTTTGAAACTAGTCATCAGCGCAGTTACTGCACCCTCTCAAACTAGCCATCAGCGCAGTTAATGCACCCTTTGAAACTAGCCATCAGCGCAGTTAATGCACCCTCTGGAACTAGCCATCAGCGCAGTTAATGCACCCTCTGAAACTAGCCATCAGCGCAGTTACCGCACCTTCTATCTCCGATAGCTAAATCAGTATTAAGCAAAGTTAGAGCTGCCTTACGCATCGAATTGATGGTCATACTGACATTTTACCTATTCTATTGATGATAAAGTGTTGCGTTACCCATTCTATAGATGGTTACACATATAATTATTGCTTCACCCGATAAAGTGGTGGCTATGCTATTGCATTGCTCAGTATGTTCCTGGTAAGGCAGTTGCCTTACTCAGTATGGTGATGTTGTTGCCTTACTCAGTATGGTGATTTTGTTGCCTTACTCAGTATGGTGATGTTGTTGCCTTACTCAGTATGATGAAGTTGTTGCCTTACTCAGTATGGTGATGGTGATGTTGTTCCTGGCAGGCCTGTACCCTTTCTGGGACACCCTGCACTGGTACACCCCCGAGTCCTCCAGCGAGGCTGCGTCCTCTGAGTGGATAGACTTCTTGGTCTTCTCGCGGTTCGCCACTGTCTCTGGCTACGAAATCAAAACTAGTCAGTCTCACTAAGAAATGAAGAGTTCACATGGTCAATTTCTTTGAACAGAAGCGTTAGAAACCCTTCGGTAATGATGCCAGCGAGACTGACACGCTTGAAAAACTCACGTGTACACAGCGATACATCAACGGTAAGTTCAAGTATTGGAACTTCTGGATTATGCAAACAGAGAGCACAGAATAAGTAACAAATATTCTAAGACAAGAATTATGCATATTATCTGAGAAATTACGATGACATGATTTTATGAGCACTATTAACGTAAATTAATCAAAGTTAACGGAGCCGGTCAGTTGGATTTTATCAAATCTAACGGATGGTTTTTGTATGTTCAAAGCCACCATGAAACAAAACATCATCGATATATTTTAGTTTATAGGTAATGTGAAGTGGGGAGCACTCTAGTTTCAAGACGAGGCGGTGTGACGCCAGAACACAATTACCTGAGGGCCAACGGGGCACTCAACAATTACCTCAGAGGCAGTGAGGCACTCAACAGTCAACTGAGAGCCAGTAGGGGGCTTAACAGTTACCCGAAAGCCAGTGGGGCATTGTACAATCACCCTAGAGCCAGTGGGGCATTGTACAATCACCCGAGAGCCAGTGGGGCATTGTACAATCACCCGAGAGCCAGTGGGGCATTGAACAATCACCCGAGAGCCAGTGGGGCATTGCACAATCACCCGAAAGCCAGTGGGGCATTGAAAAATCCCCTGAGAGCCAGTGGGGCATTGCACAATCACCCGAAAGCGAGTGGGGCATTGAACAATCACCTGAGAGCCAGTGGAGTATTGCACAATCACCAGAGAGCTAGTGGGGCACTCAAGATTCAGTTCAGAGCCAGTGGGGAACTCAAGAATTATTCGAGAGCCAGTGGGGCACTCAATAATCACCCGAGAGCCAGTGGGGCACTCAAGAATCACCTGAGAGCCAGTAGTGCACTCAAGAATCACCTTAAATCCAGTGGGGTCCTCATCGATGTGGGTCCATTCGAAGGTGATGGGATTGGTGCTGGGCACGGTACACTCCAGACGGAAGGGATGTCCCACCACGAAGTGGGTGTTGGGCAGCGGCTTGATCACAGGCACAGGCAGCTGCAACGTGGTGCTGGCTGAGGACACGGGCGGCGGCAATGTAAACAGGTGAAGCACGGAATGTAAGTCAGTAACAACAGTTTCTCAGAAGCATGGAACTTTGAAAATAATACAAGCAATTGGAATGATAGCCATGCGATGTGGATTTGAATGCAGGAAAGATGGTTGATTTTAAACCTGAATTTATATTCATGTGATGTTCGTCCCTCTGTTAGCTGTGAGTATGCAATCATTATTGTTCATAATCAATAAACTGTGCGAGTATCAATTTTCAAAATATTTGAATATTGTGAGCTTGAAAAGTTTATAGCTTTTACTAACTGAGTTCCAATAAAATTAACTACAGCAAATCACGGCTATAAAAATTAACCCAAAAGCAAAACAATGGAAGCTTTGTAACAAGCTACGGAGACAAACTTGCGTGGCGTAGAATTGGAAACAACCGCTGCTTTTTTCCGCTTGCACAGCGTGCATTTTCAAAAAAACAAACAAAGAAAATTTCGGAACATATGCCCTGAGTATCCACAAATAGGCTGAATCGACGAAGAGAATTACAGCATTGAGGAGAAATGAACCAAAAGCAGGACCATATAATGTACTCTTACATGACGGGTCCTGTGCGCCCCGTATTCTTGTAAATAAGACAAACTCGTAAGTCTTCAGCGATTTTGAAAAGCGAGCCGAACAGGACATCAGAGGGTCCGCAGGGTGCCACCTCTTACGAGCTCAGGAGAGTTACATTCAATTTTTTCGAGATCATTGTCGAGTTCAGTTCTTCACAAAACCAAAACATGTTTGATCTCTCGCACAGCAGTGGGGAGACGACGATAGAATCAAAGCTGAAGTAAAATGGAAAAAATCCTCGTATTTAACTACAGCATTTCTTCTTTGTCCACTCACTTAATGACATGTGTAATACGTAAATATTTTCACCACATTTTTTCACATCATGTTTCTTTCTTTCACAAGCACAGAATGTGAGTGAAAAGTAGACTGTATTTCTACAAGGTTCTAGCACTTAAAATTACGGTGGTTCGAGTCAAAATCAATGCCAGAATTTTTTCTCCGTTCGTATTTGGCATCCAACTTGGCAGGTGTAACGCCACACAAAAAACTGGTCCAAATTTAAAAAAATACTGTGACCAACTCAACCCTTTGGGTTACTGTCCTGAAGTCCCGTTTGAGTCTCTAATGATTTTTCTTTATTTCCGAACAAATATCCAAAACCGAAGAAAATATTTCATTCAGTCTAGTCTCAATGAACCGTAACCATGACACGGTGGAAAAACCCTTACTTAATTACTGAGAAATGAGTTTTGAATTTCTGCCCTGTGATGTTACTGAAGAGCATGCACGGTTTCAAACAAGCAAGATAATCAGAGTTTTAGTAATATCTGGGTAGCTACTAGATAGATGGATAGAAGAATAGATAGACAGATTTAGGTTATTTATGTCACGAAAGAACACTGACTCTTCATGTGATATAGTTTATTTCGTAACATCCATGTACACCTCAAATGTTTTATAAAATTTGGACTCGTTCTTTTCGTGACACATTGCACAATATAAGAATACCCAAAGATAGTGGAAGTACTTTTTGACTATGATATTAAACAGAGCTCCTATTCCCGGGATATCCACATACAAATCTTTGAAGATTTTTCGTGAAGTCCACTTCTGTTTGGGTTAAAAACTCATATTAAATCCTTTTAAGAAATTTAAGCTTAATTCGTTCCAGTATAAATTTGCCCTGCAATAATATTGTTCATCATGAAATCAACGAATCGAAGCACACAGCTGATCCGATGACTGCCAGGCAGACGACAGCAAGCGCTGAAGTAACGATGCACAAACTAAAAGGCTCACCTGCTCGTGGAGTTTAGACGCGCTGCAACTCCATCGAGTTCTCGGTTATGAATCCTACAATTAGTACAGGGCTTGTGCAACGAAATTGTTGCAAAGGGGACAACTCCTAGACTACACAGCAAAGAAGCTCTTACATGTAACTTTGAGCATAACATCGAGCGTTTTGAGCGTGTCTGCGTTGTTAATCCTGCACTCAAGCAGGCCGGACATGGTGATGGCAGGGTCGTCGATGATGAACCCTCGTTTGACGTCGTAAGGGTAGTCCGTGATCTGAGAGAAGTCACATCCCAAAGCGTTGTCAGGCAAGCTCACTTGCACTCAAAAACTGAGGCGAGATATACACAGGGAAGCTAAAGGTCGAGCTAGAAAGTAGCGGTAGAGCAGGTAAGAAGGCTTCAACAGCGATGATGTTCATGGAAAATTCTTGGCTATTTTTCGTACCACGAGCTCAATGGAAACTTCAAAAACATACTTATATGTATATATAACTAGGGTTTACGCCAGAAGACTTCCAAAAGAGCCTTGATATCTTGAGGTCAAATAAATTTACGTACAAACACCGTGAGTAAATTATACTGCGTTATTGAAGTCGTACATAGAGAAAATTCAATGCAAACAGACAACAGTAATACGTGCAACAATGAAAACGAAAATGTTTAGTAGGCTTTCAGCAATGAACGAACACTGGTAGTACAGAACAAAAAACATTGAGAAGCAGCAAAATGGTTGTTAGTGGACACGAAATTGGGAGGGAGTGTAAGCAGCCGGCAGTCCGTTACTCATAGGCAGTGAAATGGTTCTCCCTGAGATGGGCTCGCGCACCCGCCTCAGCATGACCCTGGATTTTAAATACTCGATGCATAAAAACTATTTGCAACAATTTCGTGAGATGATGTGCTCTAAATTTCGAAATATTTCTGGACGAGTCCGTCAACTCGAACAGTGCGATGTGCATTCAAGATTGCTCGCACTCAATCTCGACCACCGGCGTAAGGACATAATTACAAGTGAGAGCAGTGGTCTCAAAGTGATAACTTCTGCTATGAACTACGGTTTAAAACAAGCTGAAGTGGCGACACTAGGAAGAAATAAGATGATAATTTATTCGAGTCATTCACGACATGGAACGAGAATGCTAAGGAAAATGTGCCACCATTATACACAAAGACTACACGTGGATTTACTTAGTCAAACTACCATGATTCAGTCAAAGCACTTCTCAAAACTTGGCTTTGGAAACGTGAATAAAATCCTCAAATAAATTCGTCAGTTACTCTGTTCTTTCAACTACACAACTGCACCGAAGATCTCTATCAGTTGTCCTAAGGCAAGAGAAAATAAGATTGCTAAATTTGTCAGCATTTTGCTAAGCACGAGCGCCAGCTAGCCACTGAGAACATGCTAGTTTAAATAGCCATTAAAAAAAGCCAGCATAAAAAAGCGAATAAACTCTTGTAAAACTCACATCCAACCGTCAACATAATGGACTTTTCGGAATCTCTCATATCATTATTAGTGCGACAATGATAATTGCCGCCATCTTCCACAGATGGATCATTAAGTATGAAACCAACTCGATGTTCGAATCGAAATCGTCCGCTGGTCACCTGATGGAAAAACTCAACATCAAAACCCACCGAGAGAAGCAACCATCAACGAGTCTTCACCGGTGAAACCATAAAAGAATACGTACTGCTAATTGCGAGTAGTAGCTAGACACAAGTACATGTACATAAGCTAGGTGATTGCAGTAGTAAATATGTTTAGCACCGCCGTTTGTACTTATCTTATCCAGAAGAGTGAATTAAATGTGTGCAATCGTTGCAATTTGAATGTATTCCTCATGCAATACAAGACCAACAAAAAGTACTGCAAGATGTTGTTAGAATACATCACAGGGAAAGAGAAAATGCAAAGTTAAAATTTTGAAACCAAGAGGAAAGTTTCTCAGAAAATATTTCCAGTGACGGTAGAAAGAAATTTACGAAAAAAACACGTGGACTCTGAAATGTTTCTGTGTAGATGATAGGGGAATACACCCGATGAGCTCTCAAAGACAAAAGGCAAAGTAAGGCTGATGAAGAATCCAGGAAGAATTGGACTCTCTCTAAGTTAGAAGTAGACCGGCATATCGACCAGAAATGGCCAGATATTTACATGATATATGCAGAAAACCAGTCCAATACCCAGGCACGCATGAGGAGAAGCGTAGGCCACTTCTCGATAGTGTGGGGAGACAGGCCTACGTCGACACGTACGACAGAACAGATCATGTTTCCAATTTGATTATTCTTATGCTCCCTCACACGGGCCACTACATTTGTTAGGAACACAAGGTTCACCGTGAATATATATGTGTAGATTAAGTTTAGAAATTAAAATGAATTTCAACAAACAGCATCAGTATCATTACCGTAAAGTACCTTTTAAAAGAGTACCTTTATTAATTCCAATACGTTTTTTACCGTTGGGTTTTCAATTCCATACAACTACTGACGCGTGAGGGATGTGAAGAATGTGTGGTTTAAGCTTTCTTTTCCCAGGGAAGTACTCCGTGGTTAAGTGAAAATCAGTGCCTGAGCCGGGAGTCGAACCCTAACTTCCCAGCTGCGAGACTATCACTCTAACCAGTGCGCCGTGGAGCCCACGAAGAAAAACATCATTGAGTAAAAACCAAGGACCGCTGAAGTTTTATGTGAGTGGATCACGTATTATTGTTTGCAGATACTAGGCGCGTCCTTCTTTTGGTCTGGCAGGAATTCTTGGTTTCGCGTCATATATTCCATTGATGAACGAAATGGTTCCTATTTTCCTACAAAGAGAAAGAGTATCACCTGGTTGTTTCTGGTACCCGAAGGATGTATTAGGCATGCGTGTCAGTCGAGGTTCCGGACGGGCAAAGTGTTGAAATCAAGAATTTTTTAAAGCGTTCAACTGTGCCTGCAAAAACTGTTAGATGAAACTTTTAGACGTATCATAGTTTTGAAATTTTACTAACATGTGAACTAGGATTTAGAATACAAGTTGAAATATTTCTGAGTTTGGTCAAAATTTGATTTAAGAAAGTTTTCAAAATTATGCCGCAGTTTAAATAAAGTAAAATTTTAATTTGACTTTATGGTTCTTCACGTACATTTGTCCTCAACAACCAACTTGACAAGAAAAAAATAGCAACCTTCGTGTTAGCAAAGCTTTCAAGCGCATGTTTACAATAAATACTGAAGACAGAAATATTCTCCAGTACCCTGAGAGGTCTGGCCAACTAAGGGGGTCTAGATGTACATTTGGATTCACCACGATCAGAGTGGGGCAGGCTGGGAGGGTATACAGCTCCAGCAAAGCAGACATCCTCTTCGGAAGTCACAAAGCAACAGACAGGAGTCCATCACAGGCGTATCAACCTATGTACTCCCCTTTCCCTTCGAAATTGAATGTTTTACACTAGCAACGTGCAAACTAGTCAATTCAACATGGTACGACGGCAATAGACTAATGTAAGTTGTATGAATATTTAGGCATTCTTTTTTTCTTGAACTACAAACGTCGGTTGTAGTTGAAAATTAACCTCTGGTAACATAAAAGCTCATTTTACCCCTTGAAATATCCTAGGAATAATTTCCGTTCACTAGGTACATGTACATGTACTGAGTTAGTACATGTATGGCGTGCTGAGTGTTTACTGTATTGGAGGACAACGTGAAAATTGTGAAGACAGTGTGAAAAGTTCTACAGCATTAGCAGTTCAGTTCCAAGCAGATTCTGAGCACAGTTAACATATTATACATAGAAGGTTGAACAGAGTTAGTTGTGTAGCTACATTCACATTCTGTGCGTGGTGAGGGCTGGTGGAAGGATTTTATGACAAGGCTTTTTCATGCGTGTGGGCGGTGCAAATCGGACTCAAAAGCTTATATTTCTTTCTTCGGTGAACGTACAAAAAGATTCACGAGAGAGAGAGAGAAAAGTAATCTCAAAGTCGCTGGCAATGCCTATGGGTACACGTTATTTGCTTGCTCAGCGACAGACATCTATGTACAAACACATGAAACTGAAACAAAAATTTCTAGTTCACATCACGCAAGCGGTCGGAAAAGAATAAGTGTAAGTTAGTGGTCTAACGAAATGAATGCGGGGAATCGAAACGCACAAGTTTTGCGTGCGCTTCGCGGAAAGCGACCGCAACACGCGTGCTCTCTGTGGCACTGGGTGCATAAAAATGTTTGGTCCAAAGAGAACATGTTCCCAAACGTGTGTCTAATAAAAGTATCAACTCCAGTAATATTAGATGTACGTTTTAGCGTTACATCAGTTTTAAGTTTAGTTATTCAAAAGAAACAGCTCCCAGATACGTAGCTGAGCAACGTTCAGGAGCTCAAGTCATTTTGAGCAATTCTCTCGGAAAATCTGGCTGAGAAACATACGAATTACAAATATTAAAGAGTGACACGAAATGGAAGGACATCGCTCAATTCGAAATCTTTCACAGGGTACAAATGTGTCAAAACTTTGGAGCAGACCGCAATATTGTACATATATTTTTAAGAGATGAATGCAAGTATTTGCATAAACATGACAGAGGCCTTCAGTAATATTTATAATTATAATTTCCAGCAGTCGGAGAGCACTTGGCTTGAGAAAAGAAGTTTCATCCCAACGTTCCTCACCGTACTTGAGTGTCCTGTCAGTAGTTATGAGCTCAATTGTTTGTACTGTGAGCCAAATACTTTGGAATAAAGATGCTTTGCTTTTCAATCCTCCATAAAAACAAATAAACCTTCTGAGATCCTCCAAACATGACTACAACACTCTATTAAACATAAAAACCTATGAACAGTAATCCTAATATGAAAAATTACTGTTGTATTTGACTTACAAAGTGCCCAATTTCCACAGCGTAACAAGGATATCTACACCTGAATACTATCCTCACCTGCAGCTGAGTTAGTTAAGCACAAATGTGGTTTTCATTTTGAGGTACCTTGTTACACTAAACTTCACGACCTTAAGTCTTTCAATGACGTAACACTTGGAATAATGAATTGTTTCAATAAGTGTCGTCCTTCCCCTTTGCTTCAACCCCATTGCAGCAGGTCTTCCCCCTGACCTAAACCCCAAATGCTGAAAGCGCGGTACCTGAGAGCCGTCCTTGTAGAGGGTAACATTGGTGTGGGGCGAGGTGGTGCGGCAGTCGATGATGATGACGTCATCAGTGGTGCCTTGCACGGTCAGCAGCTCATCCGGGTTAACGAAGTCATCCTCACCGCCTGAAGGAAAATCACAAGCACAGGAAAGAAAATTATCTCAATTAATTAAAATGAACAGGATACAAAACAACATATTCACTCGTTTCAACTACCAATCTTAACTACTTGGTTTGCCAGTTTTAACGACATGGTTAAAACAACTAACATGCTTCCATACTGAAGTAAGGACGTCAGATCTCACATTTCAGGTCACGAGAACGACCGTTGTCATATTTCAGCTTCCTGACTCATCTAACAACTCTGTGTTAAAACTGATCGGTGAGTATTATTCCTCTATGCAGGTAAGGAACTTCATTACTCCTAACTCCATCGCTGTAGAAAGAAAATTCGCCACTCGTTATTACAGCAAAATTAAACAATAAAAATTACAAGTATTCCTTATTTACACTGTAAGAATGCAAGAAAAGTAGACATTTGACTAAAACTTTGGGTGCTTCATGGTATAGCGACCGACAACTGCAATAACAATATCGAGGAATCAATTAATGAGAATAGCATTGTTTAATAGGAGCTCCTTGAAATTCCTCAGTACTGTGTCGTCTTTCTGCCGTTGCATTGTTTACAGCGCATGTGCAGTCACGCCAGAGAGCTGAAGCAAGCTGTTCCTCGCAGCAAATTGACGGTACACGAAGGCCTGTGGCAGGTACAGTTTTTGAAAATTATCCAGTTCTGACTCGAATGAGTCCAAGGATTCTTCAAATTCTCTCAGGTTGTCAGGCAGGCAGTTGAGAGGTATGGATTCCATCACGGGAAATGACTCTTAATGAATCATTCGGAAGCTGAAATCTGCCCTAACACAAAACGCAGATGCAACACATAACTTTCAGAACCGAACATGTTGCTTTAGGCGCAACACATCAGGTTTTTATTCATGAAATTCGAAAGTAATCTAAGAATCATTTTCCACTTTTAGATTATGAGATACATACTTTAATAATCTCCTCTCTCTTTCGCTGGAGAAAATACAGTTGAAAATGTCGTTGTCTGATGTTCAAATGTTTATAATTTAAATGCTTGACTCCGCGAATCCTTGCGGTGAAATTTCTCTTTATACTTTCCAGCATCACGATGTTCGCTCGGGTGCCTGAATTCTACAATTGACAATAGTATTTGTACAGGCTATGATCAGAGACGAGAACGACGTGCGTATTGACTTCAGTTTTCATGTCCTGAAGACCCTCCACATCCAATCCATTCGGCGACGGCCCCTGCTGGTAGTCAATGCAAGATTTGCTTCCCCCACTGTCTTCAGCGGCGGTGCTCAAATCTTTCGCTCCCTTCCGTTGTATATGACAGCATGACGTCCGGGTGCTTTTTGTATCTCAGTTCGAATTTGCCTTCATTGAATTCTATGATGTTCGTTCGCACTCACAAATACAGGTACGTTATGGCAAAGTCCTCTCGCAACTCGACGGAGTTTCCTACAAAGGTTGCTTCCTTGAACATTCTCGTTCAAAAGAAGACGCGTGCGAATGTTTCAGAGGGACATTTACAGTACATCTGTCTAAAATCTGCACGAGGAGCAGTAGTGGGCCCCAACTTTGATTCTTACGGTACTCCACTGACGACTAGAGATTCCGACGAGAGGTGCCCGTCTACAGCTACAACCTGCATAAGGTTCGTTAGCAAACAGTGGATCCCCTCAAAACCTCCCCTCCGATGTTTTGTGCTTTCAGCTTCTTTGGGAAAATGCTACAGTCCTTTTTTTGGCTTTTCGAACTTTTGGTACATAGTGCACAACATCCAGCGTTGAGTACACTGAATTCCTCGGTTTCACTCCTGTGTTCCGATTACCAACCGCTCGTGTCTTAATAGCTGTGAAAGACATGACCTCATTATCTAAAACCATGTTGGCATTCGTTGAAAAGGCCAGTGTTCTCTTTCATTCATGCTAAAGACCTAATTGATAAATATAACTAACAAATTACTAAGTAATAACTATGGCAAGGAGCTTAAACGCTGACAATTTCATTCGCAACTTTTTTTAGGCCACTTAACGTTTACACAATCAAAACTGCGCGGCAAGCAGAATCAACTTTTCAAATTTTTGTTTCACTGGTATAAATATAAGCAAAATGACATTGGAAACTGGAAAAACAAATTCTTGGAAAAAACACCTCAATGTTACATGAAAAGAAAGAACAAGGAAACGCTTTTGGCTTACTGTTTATGAAGACGTAGACCTCGGAACTGCAGTTGCTTTGTGTTTTCACGCAGGTGAAGAAGCCGGTGTCCTCGATGTAAGGGTTGGAAAGCTGGCAAACAATTCATAATCTCAGTAACAAAGATATTTAAAACCATTTCACTCAGAATGAATACAAAAAATCTACACCTGACATTGTAAATTTGGAGACGCATTGACAATGAAAATAATGGCAACACATACAGAAATCTACAGAGAACTGAAATGCTGCCCAGAGAGGAAGCAGACTCAAAAGACCTCATGAGTCACGGAGCAGCTCTTTAACTGCACCACAAGAGCAGAGAAAAGAAGAAGAAAGACGAAATTTGCTGATCAATCTACCAACAAACGTATAAAATTCAGAAATTCTTCAATGAAATTGACTCTGATTAGTAAGGGCGAGCAAGGGATGCTCGAGGGATCTCGAACGCGTCAACTAGGTGATGACGTGAGTCAGCGTGGTAGTAGAGGCCATCAACTTGATGATACTAAGCGGAGTACCCAGAAAGGCTGAAATGTACGAGTAAATTTGAAGTCGATGGTTCAAAGTAGCGGACACCTAATGAACATTTCAAGACTTACTTGTAATATGATAAAAACTGGAAAGTGAAGTACTGTAATTCACTGATAAAGTATAAATTTCTTGAAAGAAAGTGAGGCCAGTGTAGCTCATTCAACATTAATACTGGCAAATTACAGTGTGTTGCCATACAAAGTTAAGAATGAACAGCTAAGGAATAAATGTGAAGTTCAATGTACTATATAATAAGTGAATAGTCATTCACACAAGGGAGAGTGCTCTCACACAAGGGAGAGTACTCTTACACAGGAAAGAGTGCCCTCACACAGGGGAGAGTGCCCTCACACAAGGGAGACTACTCTGACACAGGGGGGAGTGCCCTCACACAGGGGAGACTACTCTGACACAGGGGGGAGTGCCCTCACACAGGGGAGAATTCCTTCACACAGAGGAAAGTACCCTCACACAGGGGAGAGTGCCCTCACACAGGGGAGAGTGCCCTCACACAGGGGAGACTACTCTCACACAAGGAAGAGTGCCCTCACACAGGGGAGACTACCCTCACACAAGGAAGAGTGCCCTCACACAGGGGAGACTACCCTCACACAAGGAAGAGTGCCCTCACACAGGGGAGACTACTCTCACACAAGGAAGAGTGCCCTCACACAAGGGAGAGTGCCCTCACACATGGGAGAGTGCCCTCACACAGGGGCGACTACTCTCACACAGGGGAGAGTGCCCTCACACAGAGGAGACTACTCTCACACAAGGAAGAGTGCCCTCACACAAGGTGGACACACAACACACAAGGTACAGCACTCTACCTTGAAAGTGGACGTGTACAATTTGGAACTGCCCGGCATGCTGTTCGTGACTGTCGTGGAGTCTCTCAGGATCTGGAACAACAGTAACAATTGATATTCAAACTCTTACGAGTGCAAAGATAAAGAAAAAGTTCATGGCATAAATGAGTGCTCTCAGAGAATACGTTCTAAAACATAAATCAGAAAAATATAATCATCAGTAAATGGAGGAATTATTAGTTCAAAAATCGTGACTAAAACACG
Organism: Orchestia grillus; assembly: GCA_014899125.1. Classification (NCBI taxonomy): domain Eukaryota; kingdom Metazoa; phylum Arthropoda; class Malacostraca; order Amphipoda; family Talitridae; genus Orchestia; species Orchestia grillus. The sequence goes on from VOMN01099717.1 coordinate 15,221, forward strand.
CGGCGGAATTATATGTACGTATACAGCTTCTTGAAACTTTCGGAGGACACATTCTCGGGGGTAACTTGGAGCGCTAGGTGTGCGTGTGATAAACATTACATGTACACCACGGTACCTTGGAGCGCTAGGTGTGCGTGTGATAAACATTACATGTACACCACGGTACCTTGGAGCGCTAGGTGTGCGTGTGATAAACATTACATGTACACCACGGTACCTTGGAGCGCTAGGTGTGCGTGTGATAAACATTACATGTACACCACGGTACCCTGGAGCGCTAGAAGGCAAAATAATCGTTATTTCACTTCAAAAAAATGTCACAGGGTTATTTACACTTGATTTACTTACACAAATTATATATTTATTCTAGCAATTAAATATGAAAAACGGAATGACACGAAGTCAATTAGAAGCTCGCTTAATTCTCTGAAGGCGACGTCCGTTTGCGTTTTTGAATAAACGCTTCGCACTCGGAATGAGACTCGTGGCGACTCGTGCACAAGAGTTGGTGTCTGAATTTGGAACATTGACACAAAATAGCGAATTCATCTAAGAATTATTGCCAGTTTTGTGTAGCACAACCCGCAGACACAACCGATCTGTACCAACAAACGAGGCCAGCAGACTTGTTCCGGCCTGAAACACAGCTTCAGCAGCATCGTCACGGGCACTTCTGTCACAGCTGGCCCGCACCAGGGGTCGGGAGGCCTTACTGGGACCCTCATCATCACAACAACACGCAATAACATGTCTGGCGGCTGCCACTCGCTGTGAGCGACAGGGCTCCTCATTGGGCCAATACCGCTGTGCTACGCACGCCGGTCGTTTGTCTCCCACAGATGATGACGAGTTACATTTGATACAATAGACCTCCCAAGTGCAATACTTCTCCCACCCACAGTATCTCTCTCATGTACAATATACCTCCCGCGTTAACTACAATACCCTGGCACGTACTGTACCCCCCCTTTCCTTGTACAATACCCTCCCACGTACAATGCACTCCCGCGTTCAATACTTTTCTAACTTATGACAGAAATTGCACCAAAAATACTTCTCTTACGGCCACCTCTCACTCTTCACAATAACATGACAATTTCTATTATTCTCAATACTTTCACCTACTGCATTTTTATCAACACGTTCTAAAATGATTTGCGTTAATAAACAACTCGGTCAAGAAATTAGTCACCAATTGTTTTTTGAGCTTCGGTTATTTACTATGTTCATCAATCGGTTTTCAATGCCGTGACCGAAGTTTAGGTTATATTCAAGTACTGAACAGGCATCAGTCTTCATTCGGAGCAGGCGAGGTATAGACTAGTTACTTAGTTGAAACATTTGAAACATTTATTTACCACAAGTAATTTAC